>JANQBM010548894.1:0-16731 GCA_025594535.1 Erythroxylum domingense | reverse complement strand
GTGGATTCTATGAAGAGCCACATCCTGTCCTTCCAATAATGATAATCTTCACCATTGAATGCAGGAGGTCTTGTGACAGAGACACTTTCAGCTATAAAAATATGTGATTCAACCATGGATCTTTGTCCTCACTTTGTAATGGTAGTTCCTAGAAACCAAGATCTGATACCAATTGAAGTAAATCACACGTTAATATAGAATTCACGTACAATATACGAGATACACAAGAAGGGGGTTTGAATTGTGTATTCTTTTCGTGAATACAAAACTTTAATATATCTTGTTAAAAACTTTTTCAACTATTAAAAGAATACCACAAAAGTTATACAAAAATAGTTATGTAGTTAAATCGCAAGTAACTTTTATATCCTTATCTAAAATAAAATAGAATAAAGTGAAAGGTTAGAAAATAGACGCTGCAATTTTTATACTGGTTCACCCCAAACCAAGGGCTACATCCAGTCCTCAGAGTTCGTATGAGATTTCACTATACTTCGATAATTTTACAAGTATTCTTTCTTCCCTTCCAGAGCCTCTTCAGGTATCTTACACAAAGTATTCTTTCTACTATCTTAGCCTCTCCAGGCTCTTAGCCTTTTCTTTTTCTCACTAGAAAGATATTGTGAACTTTTTCTTACAGTAGAGTTTGCGCTCTAGTATCGAACTTTTGAATACATAATTTTTCTTTGTAAGTAAACACTTGAAAGCTAAAAAGATTATTTAATCTTCGACTACGTCTAGTATATATAGCCTAAGTCTCCAACTACTTCTTGATTCTTGATAACTGCTTATTGATTTAGTTGAGTTCTATAACTAACTCCAGCTAACTAACTGTCTGACGGACTAGCGTATATTCATCTTTGTATCGTCTGTGTTTTCCTCTTCTTTTTTGTTTTCACTTCCTATGTGTTTTCCACTTCTTATGTGTTTTCCTACACACTTAACACACTTATCAAAATAGTTCATTTATTTCTAATACTATTATTATTTGATTGTCACCAAAATTAATAATCGTGAAGTCCTCTTGACTTAACAATGGGAGCATGAATTATTATGATAAGGTCTTGAAAATGTGACTTGAAAGTCATGCACATTAAGTGTTTGATAAAATGTCTAAGTAAACTTGGCTTAGGATTTAAGGCTTTATAATGGTATGTATTGGAAAATACTTTCATATGTATTTAGAGTGAACTTGAATTGATGCTTGGATTGACGAGAAATGGCCTAATGTACTTCGATAAAGATGTGCTTAATTATGTTTTGAAATGAGTAAGTATTGGATTAAAAGTATTAAATGCCTTAGAAAATGCAAAAGAAAAGCTAATGTGAATAGCAAGGAAGTAACCATGTGAGAAATTTAATGGTTGAGTTCTATAGCTTAAAGGGAGTGGTATTATGTTTTATACATTTATGTAATGGTGTATAATTATGAATTTTAAGTTTAGGTAGTAAATTTTCATTGTATGTCTTTTTATGTATAAAGGTTCAGGAGTTGTGAATCAAGAAGCTCGTACCAAGGATTACTGAAGTTAAGAGAGTGTATAGTTTCTTTTGAGGTGAGTTAGGGAAACCATATTTCTCATATGGGATTAGATCACCCTAAGACATGTATGATGACTTATATGTGAATTTTGAATCTAGGTAATGCTTAGTAATATTGAATCTCAAATGGATACTAATTCGTTTATGTATTTATGAAATGACATTGTTTTGAACAACTATGCATTTGAAGCATAAAAAATTAGCTTTTATTTCATGAGATAATGTTTTAGAAATTTTCATATGCATAATCGAGTCATATATACTGCATGTATGTATTCTCTTTTGGATTTGAGCCTTGGCACTATTCTATTTTATTGGTTGGACTGATAAATAAAGGCATAGTGCCTTACTTGATTTTATACTTAAAATTTGAATATGATTTGTTTTGATGATTAGTGAGGAAACGATTGGCTAATTATGTGCTGGGCACAACTGATTTAGTGACCCCCATGCCCTTAACGTTGGTACATAAAAGTCGAGTCCCCGTATTGGCACCTTTCTACGGGACTTGCGAGTGATTCAACACCTAGGGTTTGGACACCGATGAGGTCATCACCTAGGGTCATAACACTTTTGTCGACTGTAGTCCGGACTCACCACATATGAAGTTAAGCCAACATCGAGGATCGGTGGGTGTGCGCGCTAGTTTGGCCGACTAGTGTTGACACACATGATTATTTTAGCTTATCTTGATTATTGCTTTCTGATCAGATTTAAATTATACATGTTATATTTTTATGCTTTTGTGTACTGGAAATGGAACCTATGTTCACCGGATGAGTGATTAATGGGCTAGGCCGATATGGTTCCTAACTAGTATACGATGAGTCATAGGCTACGCCTATATGATTTTATATGATGTATGTTCACTTTGTGGGTTATTTATACCATCTTGGTGTGTATCGAGTTCTATGCGTGATATATGTTTTTTTCTGCTCATTGAGTATATAATGTACTCACCCCCCTCCGCTTTCCAACCATGCAAGTTAATATAGTGAGCTTGAAACTCTGTGAGGATCGTACAATCTTTTGACGTTTTCGGGACATTACTGCACCTGGGTAGTCATTAGTCTCTCTTTTGTACTTTTGTCGCATAGTGGCTCATTGTCGCATAGTTATGCAAATATGCTTCGCAATTTCATTAATTTAACTCTTGACTGTTTTATCATTGTAAAATACCTAACGTATGAACTTTGATACTGTTGTTGAGGTTGCTTTGAGTGGAAGTCCTACAATTGTGGTAAAATTTTAGGTGTGAATATAGAAGTGTGTTTAAAGTTGTTTACAGGTTTTTGGATTTTTAAAATACAGTCGTTATACTGCCTAAAATTTTTTAAAATAAAATAAAAAGGGAAAGACATTCAGTTAGCCTTAACCTAGGTATACGGCGGTTGTCATGGGCCCGATGTGGTATGGAGTTGTGACACACTCACCAGGATCCGATTGATATCTACTCGTAACACTTAAAACATATGATATATTGGGTCTTGTACATAACATAGCATACATGATTAATCCTATTGTCAAAGCATAAGGAATGAAACTCATGCAAGTCCTCTCATCTTGCATCTTGGGACACATAGATCCTGAGAGTTTTATCCCATAAGTCATGGGAAGAAACCCTCTCTTGGACTACTTCATGCTAAACCTCTTTAACACTTTATGTATGTATGTAGACTATGAAAAGCGTAGCAACTTCCTTAATCTATCTCTATAGATCTTTATTTCCAACATATAAGTTGCTTCTCCAAGGTCCTTCATAGAGAAATTCTAGGACAACCAAATTTTATTATATTACAAACTTGAAACATCATTTCCTATTAATAATATGTCATTTACATATAACACAAGGAATATGATAATAGTCCCATTAACCTTCTTCTACACACAAGGTTTATCCAGATTTTGTGAGAAACCAAATTCTTTGATTGTCGCATCAAATCGGATGTTCCAACTCCTAGATGCTTGTTGCAATCCATAAATAGATTTCTGAATCTTGCATATCTTTTCGCCATCTTTAGATATGAAGTCCCCGAGTTGTATCATATACACATCCTCAGTTAGGTTTCCATTATTTTCACATCCATGTGCCATATCTCATAATCATAATGGGCAATAATGGCTAGGAGTGTTCTAAGGGATTTAACATAGCTACAGGGCTAAATGTCTCATCATAGTCAACTCCTTGTCTTCGACGATAACCTTTAGAGACTAGCATCGCTTTATAAGTAACCACATTACTATCTATGTCCATTTTCTTCTTCAAAATCAACTTACACCATATAGGTTTTAACCCTTCGGGTGGGTCAACCAAAGTCCAAACTTGGTTTTCAAACATGGAATCCATTTCCAATTTCATGTCATGAAGCCATTTTTAAATTCTGAACTCTTCAGAGCCTCTTCATAAGTTGTAGGCTCATCATCCTCTATGAACTATAAATCATTATGTTAACTTATGAAAAATCCATATCTCTCTGGAATATTACGCATCCTACTTAACCTATAAACATTTTGTGTGTTAGAAGGTTCAACTGTTGTCTCATCTCCATGAACAACAATCTCTAGTTCAGGCAGTTGATCTGCATCTATGTGAGCATTATAAACTTCATCAAGTTCATCTTTGTTCCCACTGTCTACTCTTAGAAGAAACTTTTTCTTTGAAGAGACAACATGCTTTGAGACAAACACCTTTTACTTTAAAACATTATAAAACTGATATCCAATTATTTCCTTAGGATACCCTACAAATAGACATTTATCAGATTTTGCTTTAAGCTTGTCTGATTGAATTTGCTTCATGTAAGTCAGATAACCCCAAACTTTCATAAGAGAAAGATAGGGTTTTTGTTATTCCATATCTCATACAAAGTAAAATCAACTGCTTTTGAAAGGACTTTTTTTAACACATAAATAGCAGTCTCAAGTGCATAACTCTAAAAGGATTTCAGTAGATCTTGTAAGCCCATCATTGACCTTATCATGTCTAATAAAGTTCAATTTCTCCTTTCAACCACACCATTATGTTGCGGTGTGCAAGGCGGAGTCCATTGTGATACAATCCCATTATCCTTAAGATAACTTAGAAACTCCTACGTTAAATATTCACCACCTCGATCTAATCGAAGTGTCATGACACTTTTACCAAGCTATTTCTCTACTTCATGTTTGAATTGTTTGAACATTTCAAATGCTTCAGACTTTTATCTCATTAGATACATGTACGCATATCGTAAATAATCATCTATAAAGTTAGTACATAAAATCACCACTAGCACGAATAAACATTGGACCACATACATCATAATGTATTAGGTCTAATAACCTATTCACATGTTCATCCTTTCCTTTAAAAGGTAATTCAGTCATTTTGCCGAACAAACAAGATTCACATATGTCATATGATTCATAATCAAATGACCCTAAGCTACCACTCCTATATAGCTTAGCCATGTGTCTCTCACTTATATGGCTAAGTCGACAATGTCATATGTAAGATGATTTAAAGTTATCCCATCTTGTCTTTTATTGTCATTGATATTTAAAATTGGATTGCACATATCTAATATGTAAATACCATTGCACAATGTAGCAGTACCATATAACATTTCATTTAACTTAAACGAACAACCATTGCTTGAAAAAGTTAAATGAAATCCTGTTTGATCAAGACATGAAAAAGTTACAATATTCTGTCACAATAAGTACATAAAAGTAATTATCCAAAATTAATTCTAGCCTACTAGGAAGATACAAAACATAGGTTCATATGGCTAATGTAGCAACTCTTGCTCCATTTCCCCCACGTAGGTCCATCTCTCCCTTCTTAATCGGTCTACTATCTCTGAGACCTTGCATATCATCACATATGGGCGAGCCATATATGATGTCTAATACCCAAATGTTATGATTAGAAATAGTATTAACCTTAATAACATACCTGAAGTAGACGGTGGAGCATCTAATGCCTTCTTCTACTTTAGCGACTCCAAATAGGATTTACAGTTCCTCTTCCAATGCCCTTTCTTGTTATAATGAAAGCATATTCTCTTTGAGGAATATGTCTTTTTCTTCTTCTTAGCTACACCTCCCACTCGCTTTTTGGACTTCTTCTTCTTTTGGTTCCTCTTAAGAGAACCAGAAGTAGAGTCCACTAGCACCATAACCTTACTATCCTTCTTGAAAGTCTGCTTAGTTGTTTTGAGTAGATTAATCAACTCAGGTATCGAGGTGGATATTTGGTTCATCCGATAGTTAAGCACAAACTATGAATAACTATCGGTCAAACTAGTTATAATTAATTATATACTTAAATTTGTGATCCATTATGAAATCCAAAGTGGCTAACCTCTCAATGTAACCATTCATCTTCAGCGCATACTACACTAGAGACTAACCCTCAACCATCTTAGAGCAAAAGAGCAACCTCGAGATCTCAAATGTTTCAGATCGAGCTTGCTCATCAAACAGTTCCTTTAGATGGTAGACTATGGTATTATTATCCATAGCCTCATGCCTCATGCTGTTATCATCCAGTAACTTCTTGTAATCTTTTTGATCCTCATCAGAGGCATCGACAGTAGGGGGATCGAGAAGTGGCTCATTTAGGACATATCTTAATTTCTCAAATTTAAGAACAATTCTCAAATTATGTAGCTAACCTAAGAAGTTTGGTCTCGTAAGTTTGTTGGAGTTAAGTAGAGAGCATAAGTTCACACTGGACGAAGAAATCATGGCGATTCAATAACCTAGAAGAATGAGAGAATGCGTTAGAATGTACATAAATGCATATCGATAAGGAATCGCAGGCATTATGGGTCCCACTATTTTATCCAAATCTATAGCCCTCACTACAAATCCGAGAAAATATTATAATTTGCCTAATGGGTCGATATCCAATATCACTAAGAATGACCATTGGTTAGTCTAACAAGCCACCTTAGGTCAAACGGTAAGTATCATTCATACCAATTGCATTATGTTATGCAAATATCAACTTGTGCCATCAACTGTTGATTTAACACACTCATTAGGTTATCAACTCTTGATGCATATACATCCCATGTATATTACCCAACTTCGCCTCTGTCAATATTGAAGTTGGGTTTGCCCAACAAATCAACACCTCCAGTTAGGACCATCCAATTAATCTAGAAATATAATTTTCGTGGTTTGAACATATTCGTGTAGAGCGGGCTTAGGTTTGCCCAAAAACCCAACACTAAAAGAATTTTGGTTGTTGTCATATCAATGGAAGGCAGAAGTCCTAATATTTTAATTGAGGGATTTGTTCCTAGGTATCGTCAATAATTGGATGGAAATATATATATATCACATACATATATTCAGATTATGGACAACTCAATTAAATTGGTCCTATGTCCATGGCCACCCTTGAAATGCATCTAAAGCACGTAACACACAAAGGAGGTTTAATTTAGGTTATGACTTGACTTTGCATCTAAAATTCGTGATTCGGTTTAACTCTTGAGCCGAATTGGGTACTACTATTAGTCTTGGCTAATTTTAGCTATTAATGTGAATCAATTTGGAACCTAAAATTCTATTATTTTGATGCCTAAATTAAACATTTTAATTCTAGTACACATGCCTTTTTCTAGTCAAACTAGAAATGCAATGCTCTGTTTGGATTAATTCTAAATTAATCTGTAGGGTTTCCAAAATTTTTAAAAATCAATTAGTCATCTAAACATCCCTAGGTCATTTGAAATTTATCAAGATAATTTCAGCATAAGTCAAAATTATCTTGATGGCTAAAATTATCAAGATAAATAAGTTAACCTACTAGACACTAAAGAGACCGATTCGTTGTCTGGAAATTTTCAGAACCATAATTTCAAGCACATGCACTTAGTATGACACTAGCATCAAAATAATACATTTCGTATCTCATAAAAAAATTTCAAGGTCTTATAACCGAAACACATGCACATAAGTCATCGAACAAGTCAACCATATAAGCTTTCAAAAAGTTGACTAGTGCTGACTTTGACTTGATCTATTAATTGAATCAAGTTCAATTAATTCTGACAAAATTCTAGATCTTATAAACATTCTAAATGTGCCTAATAAAAAATTACAGAAACTTATTCCTAGGAATTCTTTATAAACTAAGTGGAATTAGTCAGCACATCATATGTCCACTAACACTTGTCATACACCACCAACATGCATGTAACATCGAGAATAAATAATCAATCACTTCAAAAATAGGTGTCATGCATCTCATACACGTGCCAACATCATATGTGCATGTTCATGAAAAAAAATCATAACAATAATTTTATAAGATTATTCTGGAATTTACAAGAATGCATGTTCATTAGATTTCCAGAATTTCCCAAAGCTTTATGCATGTATCAGGCTGAAACTAAAATCATAATAAAATAGAAAATGACATTCAATGGGTTTTCTTTTCACAAAAACATAACATAGCACCTTATAAACATTTTTGTGAAGGAAAAGTAGAAAAACAAGTTTTATAAAATTATTAAGAAATTTTCACATACATTTTTTTTTTACGAAATTCCTAGAAACCAACATATGAATTAACTGGAGTTTAATTCGTAATAAAATAGAAAATGACCTTTAACTGAAATTTCCTTTTAGAAAACATAATATAACATCTTACGAACATTTCTATGAAAGCAAAATAGAAAAGAAAATTTTATATAATTTATATGAATTTTTTGAAATAAACGTACATGTCAGTCACAACCTAGCAAACAGTTTCCACATGTTCAATAGATCATCTTATATGCATAACTCGCTTTGATACCACTATATGAGGTTCATGGATCCATGCATCACATAAATTCCAAGGTAGCAGAAATGTTGGAATCAAAATTCCAACCCCACAAAATCCCCAAAAATCCAGAATCTATGTGCATGTATAAACAGATTATAAGAACATTAAATATGTACCTTGCAAATATTCCACCTTTCTTGAATCTTCTCCTTGTTCAGGTTGTAGGAAATACCAAAAACCTTCCTTGGCCTCTATAGAGCATGCAAAGATGAAGAAAATTTAATTTGTAAGGGGGGTTAGAGCATTAAACAAGATGAGTTTAAATAGATGCTCAAGTGAGAGTTAGATCAAGATTAAGTTTCATGCAATTAATCTCATGCAACAATTGCTTAAAATTGCATAAACAAATCTCAAGATCACTCTACTAACCTCCTTCTAGACCCTTAGCCTCTCTATTAAGTGTGTTTTATGGCTAAAAATTCGTGTGTATGTAAGTGAAGAACTCACTTATGTACCACCTATCATTAAGTAGGTCACGATCGTGGCCTATAAACCACGATTGTGGCTTGCTTAAATGACAGATATGCACACTTTATTTTTCATACATTCTTTTATGCGTGTGAACCTTAAGTTCCTAGTAATTTTGATCACTTGAATTAACTCTTAGTCTCAGCAAATCATGAAGGGTTTTATGATGCCAATTTACCAGATAAGTGGGTTAACACTCAAACTCTTCGATAGATAATTATCTGATTTACAAACCTTTCCATAGTCAATTACCAGGAAATTCATCCGTTCACCATCCTATACCTATATTCATTCGAAGTATGAGCTATTTGTCATCTTTCACTATACTAGCTATTTCAAATCTAGTCTAAGTGATATTAGTTCTTGTTTTGTGGATCTCATTACTTTATGTATCATTAAAGACTCTCTTTATGACCCATAACTGATTTGGCTAGAGACTCCTGACTAGCAAACTCGACAAGAGGCAGTGGTATCATCTCCTTCTATCAGGAGTGGTGAATCCTTTATTGGCTACCTTATTACCTTCTAATACTAACAGTTGTACCCAATCACCACTCTATGACTGACCTCATCTTGAGGCAATAAGAAATGATGTCAAAACACAAGATCAGTATCCAAGAGATCCTTGAGTACCTTAAGTTTAAGGAAATTTGCACCATTACTATGATGAGAATAATCATTGACATTGATAGATCATCCATATGGTAATCTCATAGCAGGTCATCTAATGTACTTACTACTCTTAGTAAGCATTCACATGTTAACTCTAAACGTCTCATACTTATAGTTTATGATATCCATACTTGATCAAATCAAGGAGTATATCATGTGCTAGTCTATCTATATTATTCCGTGATCGTAGGCCGTTGTTTTGCCTTGAATGTCTCCGACACTTCTCTATTCTTCGATGTTGAGCTTGAAACACTAACAAAAACATCAAGGTACCTCAAAAATATAATATTTAAGCTCAACAACTTGTACTAACCCATAAAAAACTTAAAAACAAATAATTAATAAACTAACATAACTCTAACCTAAACATATACTAAACGATTGAATTAACAATTAAATAAATATTAAACTAAGCCCTAAAATATGATGCAATTTACAATTATCAACATCCCCACACTTAAACGTTTATTTGTCTAAAAAGCAAATAAAACAACATGCAAAAAATCATAAAGCACACAATGCAATAATGAGACAATGGCTTTAACTTCATGAAATAAATTTAACCATAAACACATTCGTTCAACTTATTTCAAATCAGTAACATGCAAAATCTACATCTGGGTGCTCTGGACTAAACATACATATTAATCAAAACCTAAATGTCAAGTTACTCACCCTTTTCAATTATACACACACATTAATAACTCTTTGGTCATTTAAACTCTGTAACTACTTCTAAATACATTTTCCTGAAAAGTCAAGCTAGTTACAAGTTCTATAGGTTTTATTAAAAAACATTTTTTCTTTTTTTATTTTTATTAAACACGGACTTAGTCTTTTACTCGGAGGCAAATGTTGGTGGTGAATGTCAATCTGGTTACTCGAATAAGTTATGTTTTGATAAAGCCTACATATGAATGAACCATGGCTTAGATAATAGGATTTAAATGAGGTGCTTGAAAGAGACCTACTTGATCTTTCTAGTATTAGGGTGAAGCATTCTATGAAATATCTTGGTGACTAAGTGCCATGGAGGATAAGGAATGTTTAGGTGGAAACGAATTCCAAGATTTATGAAATGGGCCTTTTAAATGGAATATATACAGCCTTTAGTAAAGGAGGTTACCTTTCTACCATTCCTTTTGTATATCAAATTTAAGAAAATATTATAAATAAATGACTTTAAAAAAGACATTTTTTGGCAGGAAACCTATCCACAAATTTTAAGAAATTTTATTTTAGTTCAAGAATTTTAAATTGAGGATAAATTATTTGGATCAGTTTTGAATAATTTTGATTGATTAGGGTTTTTTATGTTTAGATGCTCTTTTTAGTGAACATATGGTTTTTTTATTTTTACTTTGTAAGTAGAAAATATGGGAAGTGAAATTATTTTTAAGGATGAACAAATGGACATGTTATGTAAAGCAGTGAAAAAAAATAGTCATTAGAAACCCTTAAAACTATATATGTACTGAAATTATGTGTTAAACAAGATAAAGGATATTTTCGTGTCTCAGCTTATGTCTTTATATATGTATTTGAGCTTAAATTTCATAATGATAGTTGGTCGAGGATACGTCCTTATCCTATAACGTGCCATGGCTCTGAAAAGTTCTAGAGAAATAGATGACTTAAGACATAATCATGTCCTACGCAATTTAAATTCCCTTTTATGCATAGTTTCATATTCTTTCCCATTTTTCTCATTCTTTTCACCTACCTGAACTCAAAAACCATATTGAAACCTTCCACTTAAAGATTTTTATTTATACAATTCATTTTCACATAGATTTAACATCTTTCATCCATAGAAGCACCATTTTTACAAAGTTAGGGCAAATTCTACAATTATTGGGGATTTTAACAGTTTGGAGTGCCTTTTTTATGGGTATTCGTTAAATAGCAAGTAACAATGAGTTCATATGGTAAACTAAAATTAGAGCTACTGTTTATGTTTGGATTGACTGGGAATTTAAGTTGGAAGAGAATGAGATTTGATTCAGGTTAATAGGAGAACAATAGAGATGACGTCCATAGACTTTGGAATACAATGTGATTTGTATAAATAAAAGCAAGTAGAAAAGGAGGCTTGTAGACTTCTAAAGTTGATTTCCTCGCACACAACAACCCATCACCCGAAAGGGATTTCGGAATTCGATTTCAAGAGGAAGTCCTACCTAGGACCCTACTAGAACCAAAATTACATACATTGTCTCTCCAACTTTACAATATTTGTATCTGTTTATTAGTGACAAAATTTTAGAGCAAAATGAGACTATATGTTAATTTGAGAGACTTTTTCTATTATGGTGTATAATGGAGCACCGATCATGAAAAGTAGGATACTATTTTGCATTATATTTGGAACTAATGGCTAAATAAAGAAAGGAGTCATTTATGTTGGATCATATTTGATAATTTTCGCGAGGAACTCAGGTGTGTTCTACCATTCTCACAGGATTAACACTAGGATATGGTATATTCTTTATAGACCATAAGATGATGAGGTCCATAGGTGTAGTTAAGAAGGTTGGAGGGAAATGGTATTAGAGTAGATGTCCCTAAAGAGGAAGTTGGACAGGCATAAGCACCAATAGTTGAGGAGCCATAGGATACAAGGCCTCAAGCAACCAACAGTTGAGGATGTCAATCGATTAGGTCAATATGTACTCTTGCAGAGCATTGTTAAGACCATAAAATAAATAAAAAAATAAACAAATTATTCACAGTCGAACGCTACTAAGGTTTAAGAAGAAGATGGCACATGAGTAGCCACTAATTTTCTTTCATTTTTATTGTATCCTTTGTATTTATTTTAATTTCTTTCGCTTATATTTCAAATAGTATAAATTATTAATTATTTCTTTTTAGTATGTGATTGTGTTGTTCTAGTTTGTGATTATGTTGTTTATGTTCTTCGTATCTTTTAAATTTTATTGTTTTTGGTCTATTAGTTTAAGATCAAGTTATCCAACAATTTTCACTTTCTCACACACACATTGAATTGTAAGCAATAATCACCTTAGAGACGTTTCCTGAACTTTATTTCTTCTTCCTCTCTTTATTAACTTATATATACTTCATTGCTTATTTAATGCTTTTTATCTGTCAATTAAGGACGATGTACAATTTAATCAAAATGGAGAGTTATTTTGAGCTATTCTGAGTTGCATGTTTCTTATGGAAATTAATCTAATCACAATTAGTGTAATAAATAACAATTCTATTAAAATAAACAATAAAGGAAGATGATTAGGAGGACTAATTGGAAATTAGATTGTATTATGATTCAATCAGCTTAGATTAATAGATATAAGCATTGATGAGTAGTTCGATTTCAATTTAGTCTAACGATTCTATTTTTTATAAAATTCTAGATTTTGAAATTGATTCTTGATTTAAATATATAGAATTTGTGTTTGATTTTAACAAAAATTGAATTTGAGATGAACTTATCAAATAGCATAATACTTTATATGAAATAAAAATGAAAAAAGAGTTATCAATTATAAATAAATTCAGTCCGCTAACTTGACCTAAACAAAAGGTCAATGTTAAGAGTGGTGTTAATTGTCATTTGAAATCGTAACATCACCTAGAGATCAAGGATAATTATGACAAGCTATTTACCTTTATGTCAAAAAGTTGTGATGACATTTAAATAGACCCATAATAATCTATAAAAATTCCAAAAATATGTGTATAATTTGTTTTTGATATGGTTTATTGAGTACTTGTGAGTGGAAACTTGTTAATTAATTGTGTTTGTTCTATAAACAAGGTTAAAGCATTTGAACAGAGTTAATTTTTGAAGGATTATTAATTTAGGTTTTAGATACCGAAATAGCTTATGAGTATTGTGGTTGGTAAAGGATTAGTGCTTTTAAATGATTTTGATGGATTTTTTAAACTTCACTGGAACTAAGACTTGATTAAGTTGATAGTGATTAAGATTGACTTGCTTGAGAATAAGAAAAACTTCAAGTGTAGGGATATTTGATGTGTATGAAAAATTCACATATTTTCCCTAGTGTTTTGCTATGTTTTATATCTAAGTTACCTAATTTAGTTCAATTAATTTTATGTCTCTTTTCAAGTAATTGTAGAAGAAGTTATTTGAAGAATGACATAGCTAAAATAAAGAATATTTCAAAGCAAAACATGAAGAAAATATCAATTGAACAAGGCCATATGCTAGTCCGTGTTCCTTTTGGACAAGTTTATAGGTAATACTTAGATTGAAAAGAGGTCAAGTAGTGAAGAGAAGAGAAACAAAAAGAAATATGATTGAGAAATGGTCGTGTATCAGTGTAAATCCAATTTCAAAAATATTATGACTTATACACTACCTATGACACGAATATGTCCGAACTTATGTCCTATAAAAAGGAATCCTTACCACAATTGTATAGTTACAATTTTATCTTTACCACTGTAACAATACTTCTATAAATACCCTTTGTCTATGTCAATACAAACAACGCTTTGGTTCATTATTATTATGGTATCAGAGACAGGTTAACCTAAACCTAGTTTTTTTTAGCGTCATTTTTTTCCACAACCAGCCGCCATGTCTTCTTCTTCTTCTCAGTCTAGCACATCGTCCCCTCTTTTACCCAACCCTCATAAACCTCATGCTCCCCTATTGTCTTTCAATCTCTCTCAACACTCCACCATCAAAGCCTCCCCTACAAACTACCTTATTTGGAAGCAACAGATGGAGAGTCTTCTATGAGGATATGGGCTACTCTCATATATTGACGGATCTGTTGCTCCCCCACCTGAAACGATCATTATTGATGGCACTGATGTTGACAACGCTGCCTTCCTCATATGGGATCATCAAGATAGCCTAATATTGTCAACGTTGATTGGTTCCCTCACGCAATCTGTGGTGTCAATGCTTCACACGGTCACTACATCACGTGATGCATGGAAACTTTTGAGTGATACTTATGCAAAACCGAGTAGGGGGCATATCAAGCACTTAAAGGAACAGATTTTTCAAATTGTACAAGGTACTCGATCTATTTCTGAATATTTCTAGTTAATAAGAGCATGTTTTGATGAGTTGGCCCTGCTTGGGAATCCTATTAATCCCGAAGATTTAATTGCCAAAGTACTGGCTGGTTTGGATCCTATTTATAAGTCGGTTATCAATGTTGTTAACACTAGGGACTTTGTAATTTCCATAGAGGAACTGCATGAAAAACTCTTGAACAGAGAAGTTAAACTTAAGGATGACATCCTGCTGGTTTATTCTCTCTTCCTATCACTGCGAATCTTGTGATTGCTGCTTCTCGCTCGTGACAACCACGTCAACAGTATGGCACTCCCTCTCAGTCGCAGCAGTTTCAGTTTCAGGTCGGCCACCCTACTACTCAGCCCAGGCAGCCACGCCCTCCTGCTAGACTCTTCCACGGTTATTGCCAAGGCTGTGGATAGCAAGGGCACAAAATCTGCCATTGCTCCCAATACGGCTGGTTGTTATCTCAGTCGAGCACTGCTGTCCAGTCTCTGCCCTATCAACAACAATATTTCTCTCGCCCACCTACTCCCTGTACTCCTCACTAGCTACAGTTGTGTGCAAATTTTGCGTCTCCAATCACTGCGTCACTCTCCACTGCAAGTTCTGCCTTCACTACTGCGCATAGTGTGTAGTTTCCTATGCCTGGTTATAGTCAGTCTCTTGTCCAGCCTGCCTATAACACTCAGCCAGCATTGGTGCCGACTCCTCAATTGCCTACCTCACCATCCTGGCTCTTAGATAGTGGTGCATCACACCACATCTCCAACAACCTTACTAATCTCTTTATTCACTAACCTTACCCTCAACTAGAAGAAGTCTTCATTGGTGATGGTACATCATTGCCTATCACTCATTCTGGTTCTGCTTCTATTCCCTCTCTCTCTCTCTCACTGCTTTTAAATAATGTTCTTCATGTCCCTCATATGTAGAAAAATCTATTGTCTGTCTTTCAACTTTGTGATCATAATAATGTTTCTGTTGAGTTTACTAATACGGGTTTTATTGTGAAGGATCGCAGCACGGGAACTCCCCTTCTAATAGGTCCCACTAAAGCTGAAATATAAGAATGGCCAGTCTCCTTGTCCTCTTCCACTGCTCCATTCATTCATTTCTCTTATGTCTCCACCTCCCTTCCAGTCTGGCACTCTCACCTTGGTCACCCGACTCATCCAATCTCCAAACACATTTTATCTAAGTTTGAATTACCTTTCTCTAGTCTTGAGTCCAATAAAGATTGTACTGCTTGCAATTGCAGTAAAAATCACAGATTACCTTTTTTTTAGTCGACCATTGTGTCTTATCGACCTTTGGAGTATTTTTTTTCTGATGTATGGACATCTCCTATTACTTATACTAATGGTTTCAAGTATTATGTTCTGTATGTTAATCATTACACTAACTACTTGTGGTTATATCCTATGCATCAGAAATCTGAGGTGCTTCCTATTGTTACTCGTTTTCAAGCTCTAGTTGAGAACTTCTTCCAACTCAAAATCAAGTGTCTTTACTTTGACAATGGTGGTGAATACATTGCTATTTCATCTCATCTTACACACCGTGGCATTCTCATTTCACCACTCCTCCTCACAACTCGGAACACAATGGGTACTCTGAACATCGTCATCGTCACATAGTCGAGATGGGTCTATCTCTCCTTCTTCATGCCTCTGTTCCTCTTTCCTATTGGCCCTATGCCCTTGACACCGCCGTCTAACTTATCAATCGTCTTCCAACGCCTACTCTCAGCATGTCTTCTCCCTATGACTTCCTCTTTGGTTGCCCTCCTAACTACTCCAAGCTTCGTGTCTTCGGGTGTTTGTGTTACCTTTGGCTACATCCCTACACGTCTCATAAGCTTGAACCCAGGTCTACCCCATGTGTCTTTCTTGGGTACTCTAAGACCCAGAGTGTCTATCTCTGCTTAGATACTACCACCTCCATATTATACACTTCCCTTCGTGTCAAGTTTATCGAGTCAGTGTTCCCTTTCCATTCGGCACAGTCATCTCTTCCTCGTCCCTCTGATGTCGGCTTCACTAATTGGCTTCCCTCTCATTATATCCTTCCGTCCTCCCCATCCTCTGTTCGGCCGCCTGCTCCACCATCATCAGTGGTGTAACATCCCGTTACCTTTGGGAGGTTAGAATAGTAAATATGAGTGATTAATGAGAGCTTAGAAATGTATTTTTTT
>JANQBM010548790.1:0-16731 GCA_025594535.1 Erythroxylum domingense | reverse complement strand
ATTCAGATGAATCCAAATCTTCCCAAGTTGCCATCATACTCTTTTTATTTCCTTTATTCTTCTTTGGTTCTCTTCTAGGCAACAGACATTCGGACTTGTAGTGTCCTGGTTTGTTACACTCATAGCAAATGATAGAGGTCTTGTCGTTCTTAACTTCTTTTCTATTTTTCTTGAAAGAAAGATTCTTATTTCCTCTCGCTTTCTTTTTCCACATCTTTCTGATCTTTCTCGAAATGAAAGATAATTTGTCATCATCTTCACTTGAATCTTGATCAGATTCACTAGTATCATTATTATTGAATTCTTTTATCTTTAATGCTTTTGAAGAAGAATTTCTATTTCTTTGAGTCTTGTGATTTTTCTGCCCAGCCTTTAATGCTATAGATTTGTCTCTTTTAGGTTTATCTTCCACATAAACCTCTACTTTACGTATCTTAAAAGAACCAAGTAATTCATCTAGCTTTAGTTTACTCAAGTCCTTGGCTTTTTGTATTGCAATAACTTTAGGTCTCCATCTTTTAGGAAGACTTCTGATAATTTCTCTGACATGGTCTTGATTATCGTAGGTTCTCCCAAGATCTTTATATCCATTAATGATAGTTTGAAATCGTTCAAACATCTGATCAATAAACTCATCTTTTTTCATTTTAAAAAGCTCATACTGATGTACAAGAATACTGATCTTGGAATTTTTCACCTGGTTTGTGCCGTCATATGTGATGGATAGAGTGTCCCACATCTCCTCCACAGTTTCGCATCCATAAACTTTATCATAATCACTTCTGCTTAAAGCACAACTCAAAAAGAACTTGGGCTTTGAATTTAGTTAAAATCTGGCTTTGTGATCAGCTGACCATCTGTTATGAGGAATGGTATTTCCTTCATCATCCATTGGTACGTACGGTCTATTTTTGATGATATCCCAAAGATTAATGTGTGTAGATTCTATAAAGAGCCAAATCCTGTCCTTCCAATAATGATAATCTTCACCATTGAATGCAGGTCTTATGACGGAGGTACCTTCAGCTATAAAAACATGTGATTCAGCCATGGATCTTTTTCCTCACTTTGTAAAGGTAGTTCTTGGAAACCGAGCTCTGATAGCAATTGAAGTAAATCACACATTAATATAGAAATTACGTACAATATATGATATACACAAGAAAGGGGGTTGAATCGTGTATTCTTTTTGTGAATACAAAATCTTTAATATTTCTGATAAGAACTTCTCTAACTTGTTAAAAGAATATCACAAATGTTATATGAAAATTGTTACGTAGATAAATCGCAAATAACTTCTATATACTTATTTAAGAACAAAATAGAATAATTTGAGAGATAGAAGATAGATTCCGCGATTTTGTACTGGTTCACCCCAAACCGTGGGCTATGTCCAGTCCTCAGAATTCGTCTAAGTATTCACTATACTTCAACAAATTACAAGTATTCTTTCTTCCTTCAAGAGCCTCTTCAGGTCTCTTACACCAAGTATTCTTTCAGCTATCTTAGCCTCTCCAGGCTCTTAGCCTTTTTTCTACTCTCACTAGAAAGATATTGTGAGCTATTGTTACAGTAAGTTTAGCTCTCTACTATCGCACTACAAAATTTTTCTTTTCTAAGTATACACTTGAACGCTCAAAAGTTGTAGGATCAAAGGTTTCTCAAAAAATTTGTTTAATCTTCGACTGGGACTATTATTTATAGTCTAAGTCTCCAACTGCTTCTTGATTCGTGATAACTGCTTCTTTAAATCTTGACAACTGCTTCTTGAGTCTTGATAACCACTATTTAGTTGAGTTCTGTAATTAACTCTAACTAACTAACTGTTTGATGTACTCGCGTATCTTCTGCTTTGTATCGTCTGTGTTTTCCTTCTTCTGTACTTTGCGCTTCTTCTGTATCTTTGCGCTTCTTCTGTATCTTTGCAGTTCTTCTGTGTTTTGCTTTATTCTATATCTTCTGCTTCTTCTGTGTTTTCTAATTCTTCTGTGTCTTTGCGTTTCTTCTGTATCTTTTACTTCTTCTTTATCTTTGTGATTCTTCTTTTGTGTTTTGCTTTCTTATATATCTTCTGCTTCTTCTATGCTTTGCTTCTTCTGTGCTTTGCACTTCTTCTGTGTTTTGCTTCTTTTGTGCTTTCTGTTTCTTCTGTACTTTGCACTTCTTCTATATCTTTTACTTCTTCTGTGTCTTTGTGCTTCTTCTGTATCTTTTACTTCTGTATCTTTGCGCTTCTTTTGTATCTTTTACTTCTTCCGTGTCTTTGCGCTTCTTTTATATCTTCTACTTCTTCTGTATCTTTGCGCTTCTTCTGTGTCTTTGTGCTTCTTCTGTATCTTCTACTTCTTCTGTGTCTTTCTTTCTTCTATATACTTCACTTCTTCTGTGTATTCCTTCTGTGTTTTTCTTTCTTCTGCACACTTAACACACTCATCAAACTAGTTCATTTATTTCTAACATTATTATTATTTGATTGTCATCAAAATTAATCATCGTAAGTTCCTCCTGACTTAAGACCATCTACTTTAAGTAAGATATTTATCATTGAGGATACTATTTCTGATCATAACAATTGGGTATTAGATATCGGATGTGGCTCACACATATGTGTAGATATGTAGGGTCTCAGGGATAGTAAACTGCTCAAGAAGGGAGAGATGGATCTACGTGTGAAAATGGAGCAAAAGTTACTGCATTAGCTGTAGGAACATATGTTTTGTATCTTCCTAGTGGGCTAGAGTTAATTTTGGAAAATTGCTATTATGTACCCGTCGTGACTAAAAACATTGTATTTATTTCATGTCTTAATAAAACGGGATTTCATTTAACTTTTTCAAGCAATGGTTGTTTAATAAAGTTGAATGAAATGTTGTATGGTACTGCTACATTATGGAATGGAATTTACATATTAGATAATGTCCAATCCAATCTTAACTATCAATGATAATGAGAAACAAAAATGAAACCTAAAATCACCTTACTTATAGCATTGTCAACTTGGCCATATAAGTAAGAAACGCATGATTAAGTTACACAAGAATGGTAGCTTAGGGTCATTTGATTATGAATCATATGATACATATGAATCTTGCTTGTTAGGCAATAAAACTAAATTACCTTTTAAAGGAAAAGGTGAACAAATGAATGGGTTATGAGAACTAATACATTCAGATGTATGTGGTCTGATTTTCATTCATGCCAGAGGTGGTTTTGTGTACTTCATTACTTTTATCGATGAATATTCACGATATGGGTATCTATATCTAATAAGATACAAGCCTAAAGCGCTTGAAATGTTTAAACAATTTAGATATGAAATAGAGAAACAACTTGGTAGAAGTATTAAGGCACTTCGATCAGATCGAGGCGGTGAATATTTAAACGAGGAATTTCTATCTTATCTCACAGATAATGGGATAGTATCCCAGTGGACTCCACCTTACTCACAACAACATAATGGTGTGGTTGAAAGGAGAAACTAAACCTTATTAGACATGGTAAGGTTAATGATAGGCTTAGCAGATCTACCGAAATCCTTTTGGGGTTATGCACCAGAGAGTGCTATTTATGTGACAAACAGAGTCCCTTCAAAGGAAGTTGAAGTTACTCTATATGAGTTATGGACTAACAAAAGGCCTTATCTTTCTCATATGAAAGTTTCAGGTTGTCCGACTTATATGAAGCATATTCAATAAGACAAGCTTGAAGCGAAGTCTAATAAATGTCTGTTAATAGGATATCTTAAAGAAACAATTTGATATCAGTTCTATAATGCTTTAGAGCAAAAGGTGTTTATCTCAAAGCATGCTGTCTTTTTAGAGAAATAGTTTCCTCTAAGAGAAGACGATGGGAGCACTTTCTTCTAAGAGAAGACAGTGGGAGCAAAATTGAACTTGATGAAGTTTGTAATGGTCAAACAGATGCAAATCAATTGCCTAAACCTGAAATTATTATTCATAGAGATGAGAAAATAGTTAAGCCTTCTAACACACAAAATGTTCATAGCTCAAGTAGGATACGTAATGTTATAAAGAGATATGGATTTCTCGTAAGCAAACAAAATGATGTATTACTCATAGAGGACGATGAGCCTACAACCTGTGAAGAGTCTTTGAAGAGTTCAGAATATGAAAAATGGCTTTAAGCCATCAATTCCGAAATGGATTCCATATATGAAAACCAAGTACGGACTTTGGTTGACCCACCTGAAGGGTTAAAACCCATAGGGCACAAGTGGATTTTCAAGAAGAAAATCGATATGGAAGGTAATGTGATTACCTATAAGGAGAGGCTAGTCGCTAAAGGTTATCGTTAAAGACAAGGAGTTGACTATGACTAGACCTTTAGCCCTGTAGCTATGCTTAAATCAATTAGAATACTCCTAGCTATTGCTGCTTATTATGATTATGAAATATGGCAAATGGATGTGAAGATAACCTTCCTGAATGGAAACCTAGTTGAGGATGTATATATGATACAACTTGAGGGCTTCATATCTGGAGATGGCAGAAAGGTGTGCAAGCTTCAAAAATCTATTTATGGATTGAAACAAGCATCTGGGAATTGGAATATCCAATTTGATGAGATAATTAAAGAGTTTGGTTTCCCATTAAATCCTGATGAACCCTGTGTGTATAAGAAGGTTAGTGGGAGTGCTATCATGTTCCTTGTATTATATGTGGATGACATATTATTAATAGGAAATGTTGTCTCAAGTTTGCAATCAGTCAAAGTTTGGTTGTCCCAAAATTTTTCCATGAAAGACTTTGGAGAAGTAACTTACATATTAGGAATAAAGATCTATAGCGATAGATCAAGGAAGTTGCTAGGTCTTTCACAGTCAACGTACATAGATAAAGCGCTAAATAGGTTAAGCATAGAGCAGTCCAAAAGAGAGTTTCTTCCTATGACTCATAAGATAAAACTCTTGAAATCTATGTGTCCTAAGAAGCAAGATGAGAGGACTCGCATGAGTATGATCCCATATACTTCAGCAGTATGATTAATAATGTATGCTATATTATATACAAGACTCCATATATCGTATGCTATAAGTGTTACAAGCAGATACCAATCGGATCCAAGTGAGGATCACTAGGTAGCTGTTAAGAATATCCTAAAGTACTCGAGAAGGACTAAGGATGTATTCTTGATATATGGAAATGGAGATCTCGTAGTGAGCAGACATACAGATGTTAGTTTTCAATCTGACCAGGATGTCTCTAAGTCTTAGTCAGGTTATGTTTTCACATTGAATGGTGAAGCAGTCAGTTGGAAGAGTTCCAAACAAGAGACGACTGTAGATTCGACGACCGAGTCAGAGTATATTGTAGCTACGGAAGTGACAAAAGAATCTGATTGGATCAAGAAATTTGTCATGGAACTTAAAGTGGTTCCTAGCATAGTAGACCCAATATTGTTATATTGTGACAACGATGAGGCTATTGCTCAAGCCAAGGAATCGAGGTCTCATCAGAGGTCTAAGCACATACTCAAGAGATATCTCCTTATTAGGGAGATAATTGATAAAGGTGATGTAAAGATAGAGAGAGTGCCTACAGATCAAAACATCGTTGATTCGTTGACTAAGCCACTTCCTCAGAAAAAATTGATTCCTATGTAACACCTATGGTATTAGATACAAAGGCAATTGACTTTAGTGCAAGTGGGAGATTGTTAAAGTAGTGCTCTAAAGGTAAGTACCTTTAGCACTTTTATACAAACTTTATTTTGATTAATAAGGAAAAAGGTATTTTTCATTTATTTGATATTCATTTATATATATATATTGATATTGATCTTAAATCGAATTAATGAAGTTCATGATACAAAACATAGCATGAAGGAAATCATGATGAGATCATGATAATGAGATTCCTATCATGTGCAATTATGTTAGTATCTAAATAATCCCTAGTCATAGGATTAATAAGACAGGACATTATTAATCTGAAAAGACTAGTACATATTATACTCCTTGATTTAATCAAGCAGTAGATCTCATAAACTGTAAGCATAAGATGTTTAGAGTTAATATGTGGATGCTTACTAAGGGTAGTAAATACGTCGAATGACTCGTTATGAGATTATCATAAGGATGATCTATCGAATGTCAATGATTAATCTCATCATAGCAATGTGCAAATATCTTTAGACTTGAGGTATTCAAAGATATCTTGGGTATAAATCCTGTGCTTTGATATCATTCCTTGTTTCCTCAAGACAAGGTCGCTATTAGAGTGGTGATTGGGTACAACTATTTATGTTTGAAGGTAATTGGGTAGCCAATAAAGGATTCACCACTCCTGATAGAAGTAGATGATACCCATGGAATCTTGTTAGGGTCATTACTTTAGAGTCCCTGACCAGAGTAGATATTTTTCATGAAGAGGGTCTTCAATGACATATATGAGTAATGAGATCCCAGAATAAGAACTAACATCACTTGGACTAGTTGTGACCTAGTCAGTCTTCAGTCTAGTGGGAGTTGACACATATCCCATATTCTGAACCAAGTGGGGTATAGTATGGTGAAAGGATGAATTGCATGGTAATTGTCTATGGAAAGGTTCAGAAGTTGGATAATTAACTATCAAAGACTTTATGTTTTAATCCACTTATATTCCAGCAAATAGGCATCATGATGTGTTTAAATTAAGAGTTAATTCAAGTGCCTAAAATAGTCAAAAATCTAGGGGTCACATGCATAAAAGATCAGATGGAAAACAAGTATGTATGGCCTATTTTAAGCTCTAAAGGCAAGACATGCCATGATCGTGGCCAGTAAGGCCACGAACGTGACAGAGGCCCTGAAATGATATATAAGTGAGTTCTCCACTTATGTATACGAACAAATTTCACTTCTTACACACTTAAGTGATAGAGAAAGGGTTCTAAAAGTGTTTTAGAGAGAGTGAGAAGAGTTCTTGAGTTATCTTCTTGCAATTTATGTAAATGTTGTATAAATCAACATGTATGCAAGATAACCTTGATCTATCTTCTATCATATTGAACATCCACTTGAATTCATCAAGTTTGGTTTTCTAAAACCCTTGCACATTGTTTCATCTTCCTTCTTTGCGTGTTCTTGGGTGATTAAGGAAGGATTTGGTGTTTGCACAACCCAAACAAGGAGAATAAACAAGAAAGGATGAGATACACAAGGTGAAAAGTTTTGTTATTTCATGTTCATTACATATCCTTGCATACATGTGAGATTTTTTGGTTTTTGGGTTATCATGGTGTTGGAATCTTGATTTCGACACTTTCGCTGCATCCGCATGCATATGATTCATGCAACCATTGCTAACCCAACATAAAGTACTTAAATTTTAAATTTACCTTAAAATTTAGAGTCTCCCATTTATTCTCAATCAACCATTGCCAATCACCTTCCTCTATATCCTTTGGGCAATCTTTGCTCTTGAGATAGCTTTTGCGTAAATGATAATGTCGATTTTTATATTATGCATATACTTGTTGCATCATATAAGGTTGCACCTAATTTGAGAAATTGAATTTATCCTAAAATTTATATAAAAAAATATATTTAGGAAATTTAAGAAACAAATTCAATGCAACAACAAAATTAAAACTCTATTACAATTAAACTAAACTCTATTGCAATTAAAAAAATGTCATACCTTTAAAAATAACTGCATTGCCTTCTTATCATTCTCATTAATCTCTTTTCAACTAGAGACACGAAGTGCTGCAAGTTGTCAAATGCATATAGTAACTTCTGATTTGAAAAGGATGGCATGGTTACCACATACCTTATAGTACAGAGGAGGAAATTGAACATCAATTTGTTTTCCTTTAGCTTTCTTCTTGGCAAGTCTAGCATTAATTGTTGGTCTTGGTCCATGTTTTCTAGAATTTACATTTCCTATTTAAAAAATAAAAATTAATAGACATATAAAATATTATATTAAAAATTTAAATGCAAAATCATATAATTATGAAGATCACGTTACCAGTACTAATAACTTGTCCTTCTAGGCTAGGTGAATTATTTGAAGTTCCAACTATAGTGTCGAACATTTGATTAAGAGCCTCTATAGCTTCTGACTCCTCTAACATAGTAGGTTGATTTTGTTCATTATCCATATTTGATAAAGACATACCATTGTTAACCGTCTTGCCGTTTTTCATATACTTACCAATTCTAGCCATCTTGCACTTTTAAAAATAAATACATATTAGGAACAAGCAATATACACAGTTAATGAAAATTGTAAGAAAAAAATTAATAAAGTCAACAAGCAGAAAAAATAAGAAAAAAAAAATATCTTTGAGTCATTTTTTTATGCCATTGGACTTTTTGAGAAATAACGTTGATTGTTCTGTTTTTATCTATTTTAGCAGCTTATGCCAAAAAACAATATATATGATTCAATCCTTCCATCCTTGCAAGAATGACATGCCTTCTTCATCGATGAGAAAGTCTTTGTGCTAAAGACGTCTCACTTTAGCAGATGCAGTCCTAAATATCTCCCTGTTAAAAGGTTGCTACATAAATCCTGCCCTCAAGCAGTGGACCTGTCATCGCTTGTATGTTTCTGGCCTCTCCACTCTCTCTTAAAGATCTCTTTCTCAATCAACATCTGTTGAGGATTATCAGGAGGGAAAATAGTTTTTAGCATGTCAAACAAAGCAGAAAAATGAAACAGAGCTTCTCAAAATCGAGTGATAAAGAAGGAGGCATTGTAGGCAACATTTACAATTTCGTGGATGAAGATACTAAGATTAATCTTCCTTACGATATCAAGAGCAATTTTTTTAAGGCTGTCCACTGACATAACCTTATCGAGTAAGTTTTTAGCTCGATAAAAGCATATAACAACAACAACTTCATCTTCATCAATAAGATGTTGTATACCAGTTAACGTTTTATAAAGCGTGAATTGATGTAAAAGTTATGTATTTTTTCATTAATTAGACATTGTACACATAACAGGAGATAGGAGATGTTGTACAATTAGCAGGAGACAAGAGATGTCAAGTTTATATTAATAGAGTAATGGTAAAAAAAAATTCACGTATTAAACAAAATAACATCTCTAATATGCGTAAGCTAAAAGATGAGAAGAATAATTTAAACATTGAACAATGGTTTTTTACCTATTGGTATTTGAGCAGAGGAATTGGAAGATGTGGAGAGAAGACTGTACCTAAAGATATGCAATGAAGCAGAGTAGAGAGAAGATTGTACCTAAAGATATGCAATGAAGCAAAGTAGAGAGAAGATTGTGTACATGAAGAAGATGAAATTTATTGGCACCACGCATACGCAACTGTTTCGATTCATCTTCTTCCACCAGCTTTATTGTTTCATAATTACTTAGATCTCCTCACGCTGAACTGGGTGCAGCTATTAAGCTTACTTTATAGTACTTATTTTATTAAGCTTTCGTAGTTTTACAGATGTAGGACTATAATCTTCAATAGTTACTCTCCAATTTTTAATTTAAAAAACGATTTCATCTTAAATTTTTTAAATTTTATGTAATAGTTTAATTTTCATAATAAATTTATATTTCATAAATTTAAAACCAGATTTCATCTTAAATTTTATTTAATAGTTTAATTTTCATAATAAATATTATATTTCATAAATTTAAAATCATATTAATATTTTTACAATACATAATAAATATAGGTGAGAGTAATTAATTTTTCATCATAAACTATTATGTTAGTGGGATAGTTACAAAAATTTTGAATTTATTCATCTAATAAAAACAATTTATTTTAGATAAAAATTTGTATACAAAAATTTAAGTAAATATATATTTCAAAGTTATGTTTAGAAAATATCTATTGATATGTAACATATTACTTTTCGATTATAAATATATGTACTTTGAATATTTTATAAGAAAATATTTAAATTTGTTTATAAATAATAATATTAAAGAAAAATCAGGTCACATAGTTTCTACTCCCTAAAATTCGTACAACAATAATAAAATTAAGCCTTATTAGGGAATAAAATGGTAGATTTCAGAACTTTTTTAAAAATCAAAACACAACGGAAGCAAGATAACCAAATTAACATGTCAAGCCATATATGATACGGTATATGGAAAATAATTATCATAAGAACAAGATGGAGATTATATTACCGACTCCTTTGCTACAGCTTTAACTCCTCACTGTGTTATCCTCTCCTTCTTCTTGTATCCTCTCCTAGCTTTAGCCTTGCTTTTGAATCCTTTCTTTTGTCATTGTATCCCCTCCTTGTTGTTGTATCATCAACCAACTGGATCTACCATTTGTTCTTTTTGGACAACTTGGTTAACAAGATCCTATGGTGGGAAAGGAGAAGAAATATTTGGAGGAGATTTTTTTTAGAAGAAAGAAGCCAAAGATGAGACACCTCTCATGAAAATTTTGGCCAACATATGCAAGAAAGGAGAGAAAGTCCAAAAAATGCAAGAACACCTCTTTTACACCTTGTCAATTTCGGTTATGCATGAAAAGAAAGAAAAAGTGGAAAGCATCCAATGCATCACTTCATTCTTTAATCAAAACATAAAGAAGCCATTCAATGAGACTCTTCTCATTGGTTTTAAGATGGCTACGTGAAAAGACTAAAACCTAAAATGACATGTCAATTTATATTTTAGTGATGAAATAAGGAAGATGATCTATCAAATGCACATCTTTCATCTTTAATCAAATGAATGCTAAAAGGTTACATTACATGCCATCACTAAAGGACAACCATTAAACCATTTAATGTTAAGATCATTACTCCATTTAATGATGATAAAGCAAGATAAATACCATCTTTATAAACCAAAATTGCACCTTCCATTTCTTTAAAAATTTTGTTTTAATTTAATTAATCAAATTAAACCAAAGTTTAGCCCATTTCTAAATATTCATTTGGGCTTCTAATTAACCATTAATTAGTGCAAGCCCAACATTCAATCATGGGTTTTAAAACCTCCATTTATATTTTTTACTTTGCTTGATAACCTTCCTTGAAGCCAAGTGGGGAATCTTATTGGACTTAGATAATTCAAGCTCAAATAAGCCTAGAATTAATTTAATCTCATTAGAATTAATTTTAGCTTATTAACTAAATTCATTCCACTAAAGACAATTAGTTGAACTCTTGAATTACTAAATATTATGAGAACATATATTTCAAAAAAGATGTCCAATTACAAACCCTATTATGAACCTTATTGCCAATCGCACAACAAAGGGTAAAATTACCGTTTTACCCTTATATTGGTTTTTCCTTCTAAATCTCCCGTTTTACTCTATATGGTGATTAATACACAAGATCTCATCTTGGTGTTAAGACTTGATGAGTAGCTAGTCGATCAAACTCCTGGCGCCAGTTTAATCACCAATTTCCATAAAACATCTAGAAGTGATGTTATCACTATAAACTCTTTATTTGAGTGAATGTTCTCTAATACATGTTTCAATTAACAATTCCAACATACAGACACTGGATTAATACTTTGTAAGAATCCATTTCGATCATATCAAGAATTATATGGAAGGTTACGCATGCGTTCAACCTCCTCTTGGGTTTTAGGTGCTTGTTCCTTTGAAAGTTTGATTACATGTCTAGTAAGTGTGAAACCCCTCTTGGAATCTTGCATGGCAAACTTATTGAGCATGTTCTTAATGTAATTTAGTTAAGACAAGGCTATCAGTTTGTTTTTATGATCTTTTATAAGTTTGAATCCTAGAATATAGTTAGCCTCTCCTAAATCCTTCATTGAAAACTATTTATTCAGCCATCCCTTAACTGTAGATAACATTCCTACATCATTCCCAATGAGCAGAATGTCATCGACATATAGAATTAGTAAAATAACCTTCTCTTCTTGTATCCTTTTATAGACACAGGGCTCATCTAGGTTTTGTATGAACCCATAGGTTTTGATAGACTTATCAAACTTAATGTGCCAAGACTTAGATGCTTGCTCAAGTCCATAAATGGTCCTTTGTAATTTGCATAACTTATGCTCATTACTTGGCTCAACAAAACCTTCTGGTTGGGCCATATAAATTCTCTCCTCAAGATCCCCATTAAGAAATGCATTTTTGACGTCCATTTTTCATATTTCATAATCGAAATAGGTTGCTATGGCCAAAAGAATCCTGATGGACTTAAGCATGGCAACGGGAGAAAAAGTCTCATCATAGTCTGCACCCTCTTTTTTAGTATAGCCTTTAGCTACCAATTTAGCTTTAAATATCTCTACCTTTCCATCTGATCCTCTTTTCCTTTTGTAGATCCATTTACACCCTATGGCTTTTATACCTGGTGGAAGATTTATATGGATCCAGACTTCGTTAGCATACATGGGATCTATTTCTAATTCCATCACTTTAAGCCATTTTTTTGCATCAACATCATTAATAGCCTGCGTACACGTAATGGGATCCGTTTCTTCTTGGTCTGAGATGGCAATTAAGCCTTCTCCTAGACCTAGATATCTATCTAGCTATCTCACAACCCTCCCACTACGTCTAGGCACAACTTGATGTTCAGGTTGCTCTTCCGATTCAACTCTTGAATCCATTTCGACATCTTGTTCTTCTATATCCAAATCAACCCTTGGTTTAGATGAAATAAATTACTCTTTGATTATTACTTCACTTCTTCATTTGCAATTTTTCATAAGCTCTTCCTCTAGGAAGGTTACATTTGTTGACACAAATACCTTACTATCCTGAGGACTGTAAAAATAATACCCTCGAGTTCCTGTAGGATATCCTACAAATAAACATACTTTTGATCATGGTTCCAACTTTGTGGATTCAGGCCTTACATAGGCTGGGCAGCCCTAAGTCCTCAAGTGCTGCATTGAAGGCACTCGACCAGTCCACAACTCCCTAGGTGTTTTAGGAACTAATTTGGATGGAGCAAAGTTGAGAAGATATGCTACCGTTTGTATAGCATATCCTCAGAAAGATTCCGGAAGGCTGGCATAGAACATCATCGATCTTACCATTTCCAATAAAGTCTTATTCCTCCTCTCAGCTATACCATTTTGTTGAGGTGTTCGAGGAGCTGACAAGTTGAAAATAATTCCATTGTCAATTAAATATTGCTGGAACTCTCCAGATAAGTACTCACCACCCCGATCAGATCGAAGTTGTTTTAATGGCTTGGCTAATTACTTCTCAGCTTTGGCTTTAAATTCTTTGAACTTTTCAAAGGATTCACTCTTTTTATGCATCAAATACAAATAACCATGTCTTGAGTAATCATCTGTAAAGGTTATGAAGTATTCATAATCTCCTCGAGCATGTCTGCTCATAGGCCCACACACATCAGTATGTACCAGGTCTAACGTAGATTCAAATCTGTTTCCTTTATAAGGAAATGAGGCTTTGGTCATTTTTTCTTCAATACAAGATTCACAGGTGGGTAATGGATCATTATCCAAGCCTGTAAGGATCCCATCCTTCACTAACCTGTCAAGTCTTTTTTGATTGATATGACCCATTCTTAAGTGCCACAAATATTTTGAATTAATTCTAGAGTCATGGAAATGTCTTAGTTTTATTAATTTTGTGGTATTTAGTGAGCCTTTCATAGGTTCTCTAAAGAACAATCCCTGTTTAATTGTTGCATTACAAATAAAATTCTTATTCTCATATATTGAAACAACATTTTCAAAATATAGGGAATAATTAGACTTTATTAAACAAAAAACAGAAATCATGTTCCTTATAATCATTGGCATGTAATAAACATCTTCCAACTATAACCTACGACCACCAGGAAAGTCCAAGATAACTACTCCCACTGATTCTGCTGAAACATAGGATCCATCTACTATCTTTACTTGAAACTGGCCTTTAGGTAATCTTTTCCTTTACTAGAACCCCTGCAAAGCATTGTAAACATGGTTAGTGGCACCTGAATCTAATATCCAAGAGTCAGATAAATCTGCCACATTTCTAGTTCCTAACAAACTTAGGAAATCCATACCTTGTTTGCTTTTGAGGGACTTAAGGTAGATTGGACAGGTTCTTTTCCAGTGGAAACACTTTCCCTTGATGTTCTCTTTGGCCTTCTTTTTCATAGGTTGGGCCTTGACCCCTGTTTGGGCCTTCTTTTTCATTAGACCCTTTTTCTTTTGCTTACCCTTATCCTTGGGCTTAGAAGAAGATGCTACATTAGCTTTTGGCCTATGAGACTTGATATTTAATATCTCTTTTGTACTATAAAGAGTATTCATCAACTCACTCATAGTGTAATCCTTGCTGTTGAGCTCATAGTCCAACTTAAACTAATGAAAAAAAGAGTTTAAGCTATTGATGATCATAATCATCTGCATGTCCACATCTATATCTACCCTAAGCATCTCAGCCTCAATAACCGTAGAGATTATCTTAAGCAGCTCACCAGGTTTTTGTCTGAGATTGTAAAAGGTTTAGATAGCTTTCACCTTTGCATACCTCATCCTCATACCAAACATCTCATGTAGGTGATGAACCATTGCACTAACAGTAGTCTTATCAGCATTCTGCTATCGTTCATATTGTTGGACTTGCTCAGGAGTTTAATTTGCACCCGGAGGTGCAGGCTCATTTTCATTTAATACCCATAAAATTCGTTGATATTGAAGAACAATGTATAGGTTATCTCTCCATTCATTAAAATTCTCTTCATTTTCTAATTTGTTATTTGTCAAAAGCAAAGTAAGTGGATTCATTTTGTGGTGATTATGCCTGAAAATATAAACTATTAAAGATTAAGTAAACTAGTCAACAATATTAGAACTTTGTATAAAATCATGATGCATGTATGCATGATGATAGATTTAACAAAAATTAAAAACAATTAAATCTTTATATAATGGTTATTTTCTTATTTATAATAGACTAAGTGATGGTAGGCTATCTTATCTATTAAAAGAAAAACTGGGACCCTCCTACTCAAAAGGCTACCAATCATCTTCATGCCTAACTTTTTAAGAAGCTTCATAAATTTGGTCCATACATTTATTAACAGAGTTACAGTGGGCAAGTTATTTGATAAACTATGTTGAGTGTATAACCATTTGATTCATCCACTAAAGGAACCTGCCAATCATGCCTCGTTGGGAGGTCACATTTGCTACCAATAGTTGACTTGTCCTTTAGGAGACCCAAACCATGCAAAATCTAGGATTCATGCCCTCTTGTAGGGAGTAACACTTCATCACATGCAAATGGGCTATCATTTGGAGACCGTGGACTCTCACATGAGCATCCTCTCCCACTCAATCTTATTGGGCTTTAAGTTTTACAAACCATATTATCTAGATGTAATTTATTAACCATCCTATATTGTTTCATTATATATCTCATACATAATGAATACATGGCAAAGCCGAGGGTTGGCAATTTTCTAAATGACATGCAATCACATATTATTTGCATTCATTTATCCATTCATCACATGAACTAATAAGCTACTTTTGATTGTCCATCCTAGAACATAAAAAAAATTACGAGGCTTTTAGGCCCAAAATAATCTTCTTGGACTAGGATCTTCCACTCTGAACTCTTCGCTCACATGACCTGGCCCATTTAGTAAAAAATGTGTAATGGCATTTTATAAAACTGAAACTTGATTTTATCCAAACCGAAACTTGATTCATTTTTTATGTTCAATGACCTGGCCCATAGTACTTGTTTTTTAATAACAAAGTGTTAGTTTTTGTTTTAATGGAACAATTTTCAGTTTTAATGAAAACAAGTATTACGGTCCAAACCGAAACTTTATTCATTGAAACAAAAATCCAGCACTTGTTTTTACATAAAAGTGGAAACTTGATTCATTGGAACAAAATTCCAGCATTTTGATTTTCACAAAACCTAAACTATGCCAATACACAAAAGGATACATCGAAACCATTACCTTTTCAGTTCTTCAATCCATGGCTGCTTCATTTTCATCATTACATCAATTTGTACATTACAAAATCAAAATAAACAGAAAAATGAAGCTAAGGAGGAAACATTGTGATGATAGACCACCCTCCTTGTTACAAACCAAATGAAGAAATCATACATAGTAAATATAAATTCTATGGAAAACCAAACGAGCAAAACATACACCATATATATTTCTATCAAATAAAAATATGCAGCATACAAAAAAAATTGCCAACCCATGAATCATATATAGGAACCGAAAATCATGCATAATAAACATGGATCTGATACCAATTGTTAGATCAAAAAATAAAACATGCAAGATTTGGCTAAAATGGTAGATTTTAAAACTTTTTTAGAAATCAAAACACAGCGGAAGCAAGATAACCAAATCATTATGCCAAGACAAATATGATACGGTATATGGAAAATAATTATCATAAGAATAAGATGGAGATTATATTACCGACTACACTGTTACGGCTTTAACTCCTTGCTGTGCTTTCCTCTCCTTCTTCTTGTATCCTCTCCTAGATTTAGCCTTGCTTTTGAATCCTTTCTTTTATCAATGTATCATCTCCTTCTTGTTATATCCTCAACCAATCCAATCTACCACTTGTTCTTCCTAGGCAACTTGGTTAATAAAATCCTTTGGTGGGAAAGGAGAAGAAATATTTGGAGGAGATTTTTCTTAGAAGAAAGAAGCCAAAGATGAGACATCTCTCATGCAAATTTTGGCCAACTCATGCAAGAAAGGAGAGAGAGTCCAAAAAATGCAAGAACACCTCTCTTACACCTTGTCAATTTCAGTTATGCATGAAA
>JANQBM010548264.1:0-16735 GCA_025594535.1 Erythroxylum domingense | reverse complement strand
ACAGAGGAAGTTCATGAACAGTAACACAGAGGAAGTTTCGGCCACTTAGGTAGAAAGCAGACGAATGCAAGAAGCAATATGTAGATGAAGAAAAAGACAGACGAAGCAAAAGATAGACAAAAGTAAAATATAGAGGAAGCATTATAGAGGAAGATGACATCACCCAGAGAAAGTTGACGTCATCATAGAAGAAAAATACAAAAGAAGTTTGTTCATAGAGGAATCAAAACACAGACAAAGCTGGTTCATAGAGGAAAGCATCTTGACAGACGATGCATCCTCACAGAAGAAGATAATTTACAGAAGAAGATAACTTACAGAAGAAAATGACTTATAAAGGATGCATCTTTACAGATGAGGCATCCTTACAGAGGAAGATAACGTCACCCAGAGTGTAACATCCCACTACCATAGGGTACGTACCTACGCGTTTAGGAATATAACCTACGATAATGGTATGTTGGAACAATGGCAAAACTAACTGATATATGGCTTTAACCCGTATACTCGAAAGGCAATATCATTTTTCTTAAAACATTCATTTATGTCATGCACTAATAAAGTTTACACTGTTCTTCTCAACGATTGTTTACAAACTCTATACGGGTTTTAACAACATTACAAAATAATAACAACTAGTTTCCTTCGGGAGTCAGCTGATGGAGCTCTGATCCATCTTTTAGTCCTCAGACACTCTAAGTTCTAACTACACCTTAAGTCTCTTGTCTCATACCTGAAAAGCCACGGTGTAATTTTGATGAGTTTTGCAACTCAATGAATGAACCATCATTGATGGATTCACCGGATTACACAAATATAACACATATATCGCAGTTATTCAAGCAATAAGATAAGCATGTATTCATAATGGACATAACGGAAGAGCATTCATTTCAACTGGCATATCATTCAAACAGGGTGCACGTAGTTGCATGGGACATGTATGAGACTCATATTCGTTCTTAATATTGTGACTGAGAGCCTTTGACAGACAGATACAGATGTTTTGGCCCTTAGTGCTCAATAGGAACAGAATCACAGAGCGTAGCTCTACGTGCAGAACACATATATCGCAGAGCAAAGCTCTACGCAGAAGCGCTTCTAATTGGCAACTCAGTCACAACGCCTTTATCTAAACATGCATTTTACGGAATGTATCAAATCCTGAACAGATCATACACAAATCTCATACAAATGTTCAGATGATATTTTTACAATCATCGGACTTCAGTCGAGCATTCAGTTATCGCTGAGAATCAAATATTATTCAGAAATTCATATCAAATATCAAATCAAACACTTCCAATACATGCCCAACTATTAAACTCATCAGACCTCTGGTCCGGTATCCAGAAGCATCACATAAAACAGTTCAATACATATAATCATATAATCCTAAGAATTCATCTAGGTTAACTCACAGTGCGCTCCCAGAAGTTATTGCCTGGATGGTCCGGCAATGTTCATCTGTCGTTCGATATGTTCCTCTAAAACAAACATAACACATTCTTAATTACCATTTGTCGTATGAGCGTATCAAAATATTGAAGTATGAGAAATATTCACGATGCATGTTCAATGGCAACTCCCAGGTTTCCTCATCATTTCTCTCTCTCTCTTATCAGAACTTATCGCAAATTTCTAACATCATGATTCAATTCTTGTTGGCCTCTTTTAGATCTTACATAATCTTAGGGGAGTGCAATGGATAGAAGTTCATTTACAGAAGGTGCATCTTTACAGACGATGCGCCTTTACAGAAGGAGACGAGTCATAGGAGAAGATGGTTTACAGAAGGAGATGACGTCACCTAGAGGAAGCTGACGTCATCAAAAAAGAAGTTTTCCTCATAGCATAACTTTTTCTACAAAGATCGAATTCACTTGTTCCATATATGATTCGACAGAATGTATCAAGATATACAAATTTCATGAAGACGTTCAAGACCAATTTTATCTTTTGAAGGGTCAAAAATGGGACAGAAGATATGCGATAAACAGTAACCCAGAAGAAGTTTGGGAATAGTAACAAAGACGATGTTTTACTCTTACCATAATTGTCTCTAAGGGAATCGGATCAAGATGTTATTTATATGGTTTGAAAGAGGATTCCAAAATCTACAACTTTTATGAAGAACTCAAAGGTCGATTCTATCTTCTAAGTATCAAATTTGGACTAGAAGATGTTCTGGCTAAAATGAGACGATGTTGACGTTATGGGACGATTGCTAATGTCATTCTGAGACGAAGCAAAATGAGACGGTCAAACTGAGACGTAAAAAGTCAAACTAAGATGATGAACAGTAACTGAGACGATAATGATGTCATTCAAAGATGATGTTGACATCATTCTTAGAGGAAGCAAAATGAGACGGTCAAACTGAGACGCAAAAAGTCAAACTAAGATGATAAATAGTAACTGAGACGATAATGACGTCATTCTAAGACGATGCTGATGTCATTCTGAGACAAAGCAAAATGAGATGGTCAAACTAAGACGTAAAAAGTCAAACTAAGACGATGAACAATAACTGAGACAATTTCATTCTTCTGTGAACAGTAACACAGACGAAGTTCACGTACAAAGGAAGATGACATCATCACAGAAGAAACAATACAGAAGAAGTTTGGTCGTAGAGAAATCAAAACACAGACAAAGTTTGGTTCATATAAGAATGCATCTTGTCAATGATGCATCCTCACAGAAGAAGAGAATTTATGACAGAGAATGACTCATAGGGGACGCATTTGCATCTTCAAGATAACTTGTCACAGAGAATGACATGTAAAGGATGCATTTGCATCCTTACAGAGGAAGACGACGTCACCTAGAGAAAATTGACGTCATCACAGAGGATACAATACAGAAGACGAGAGGAGCAGAATATATTATCTCTCGTGCCTATACGATTTCTACCCATCATTTCCATTACAATTACACTTCCAAACATGTAAGTGTCATCTATACTACTCCCTCATCTTCAAAACACCAAACGATTCCAAGGAGCCAAAACTCATATATATACCAACATGCACATGCTTATCTATACAGTGAAGTAGTATCATGATGACTTACTTGCTTAACAAGTACTTCAACACTAAAAATGGAAGTTAACAACACAAAAAGCTGCTAAAGTGCTATTTGGTGATGAAGGTCAGGGGAGAGAATTGCTATATGGAGTATTTCAGTTAGGAATGGAAACTATGATAGATTCTTCCTAACTTAAACAATATAATACGTGAGTTCGTTCTATGCCCCTCACGTGTACTATTCATCTTCATTGACTCACCATTTGTCATAATGACAAGTCTTCCTAACTTAAACAATATTATCCCCATGCTCCTCACGTGTACTATTTATCTCCACTAATTCACCATTTATCATAATTACAATTTTTCATACTTACCCGGAAATTCCAAATGAATGCATATATATAGAATTGTATACATGTGCCAACAGTATATCATAACTTATGTCTAACTTTCATTTAACTTAAGTCATATAAATGTCTCACATAATAGCCATATGTATAGGTGACGGGATGTTACAATTCTCCCCTTCTAACAAAAATTTTTTCCTCGAAAGTTCTTACCTGAGTGATCAAATAAGTAAGGGTATTGAGTTCTCATACGTTCCTCCGTCTCCCAAGTGGCTTCCTCACTCGTATGATTCCTCCAAAGGACTTTTACCATTGGAATCACCCGGTTCCTCAGTTGCCTACTTTGATAGCCAACTATCTGTATGGGTTCTTCTATATAGCTCAGATTATTAGAGACTTCAATCTCCTGAGTTGGTATCACATGAGTTGGATCTGATCGATATCGTCTAAGCATGCTTACGTGGAACACACTATGTAGCTGAGCCATTTCTAAGGGTAAAGCCAACTTATATGCCAATGGTCCAATTCTTTAAACTATTTCATATGGACCAATATATCTTGGACTTAATTTACCCTTCTTACCAAATCTCAGTACACCTCGCCAAGGTGATACTCTCAGAAATACTTTGTCACTAATCTGATACTCCATATCTCGTCTGTGTTGATCCACATAGCTTTTCTGTCTATCTTGTGCTACTTTAATTTTACTACGGATCAACTTTATCTTATCAACAGTATCCTGAATTAACTCTAGACCTTCAATGATTCTCAAACCTTCTTCATCCCAGTATACAGGTGAACGATACTTCCTTCCATACAATGCCTCATATGGGGCCATACTGATACTGCTGTGATAGTGATTATTGTAAGCAAATTCAATCAAAGCTATATATTTATCCTATGCTCCCTGAAACTCCAAAACACAAGATTTGAGCATATCCTCAACAGTCTTTATTGTTCTTTCGCTCTGACCATCTGTCTGAGGATGAAAAGCTGTGCTGAAATTCAGTTTAGTGCCTAAAGCTGTCTGTAAACTACTTCAAAATCTTGAGGTAAATCTAGGATCCCTGTCTGACACTATAGACACTGGAATTCCATATAACCTCAAAATTTCATTCACATATATCTGAGCTAACTGGTCTAATGACGAGTTTTATCTCACTGGCAAGAAATGAGCAGATTTAGTTAGTCTATCTATAATGACCCAAATGGCATCCTGCTGCCTTGGAGTCCTAGGCAAACCCATAATAAAATCCATCGTGATATGTTTCCATTTCCATTCTGGAATAGGTAACGAGTGTAGTTTCCCAGCTGGAGCCTGATGCTCAGCTTTTACTTGTTGACAAGTTACGCATATAGAAACAAATTCTGCTACTTGCTTTTTCATGCCAGGCCACCAATAATGCTGTATGAATGTGTTATACATCTTGGTAGTGCCAGGATGCATAGCATAAGCTGCTAAGTGAGCTTCCTCTAAAATCTCTTTCCTCAAATTATCAACATCAAGAACACATAGTCTTTGTCCTAACCTCAAAATATTATCTCTCGCTTCAAAGTCAGAATCTGGATTCTCTTTCACTTTCTTAATTAGCTTCACTAGGTCTGGATCCCTATTTTATGATCCTTTGATCCTTACAAGCAACACAGGCCTCAACTTCAATGTGGCTATCAATGTATCATTTTGTTCCATGTTTAGTTCGACATTCAGTGCTCTCAATTGGATTAAGCTAGGTAACTTCGATAATTACACCTGGGCCATACTGCTATTAGACTTCTAACTTAGTGCATCAGCCACTACATTGGCCTTACTAGGGTGATACTCAATTGTACAATCATAATCCTTTAACAATTCTATCCATCTCCTTTGCCTCATGTTCAAGTCTTTCTAGCTTAACAAATATTTCGGACTCTTATGATCAGTGAACACCTAAAAAGTCTCTCCATACAGATAATGTCTCCAAATTTTCAAAGCAAATACTACTGCAGCAAGTTCCAGATCATGAACTAGATAATTGAATTCATGGGGCCTCAATTATCTCGATGCATAAGCTATGACTTTACCACGCTACATCAGAACACAACCTAAACCCTGATGCGAGGCATCACTGTAAACAACATATTCTCTAAAACCTGATGGAATAGCTAGCACAGGTGCTGAGATTAACCAATGTTTTAACTTCTCAAAACTCTTTTGATAGTCATTATTCCACCAAAAAGGCACATTCTTTCTTAGAAGTTTTGTTAAAGGGGCTAAAACCATTGAAAACCCTTCGACAAACCTTCTGTAATACCCAGCTAAACCAAGGAAACTTCGAATCTCAGATACATTCCTTGGAGTCTCCCACTTCATTACAGCTTCTGCTTTCTTTGCATCTACCTCAATGCCCCGAACAGACACAATGTGACCCAAAAATATAACTTGATCAGGCCAGAACTCACATTTACTAGACTTCGCATACAATTGTTTTTCTCTCATTATCTGAAGAATCATTCTTAGGTGTGCCACATGATCTTCTCTACACCTGGAGTATACCAAGATGTCATCAATAAAAACAATTACGAACTAATCTAAATAAGGTTGAAATACCTTATTCATCAATGCCATAAAAGTTGCAGGAGCATTTGTCAGGCCAAAAGGCATTACCAAAAACTCAAAGTACCCATACCTAGTCCTAAATGCATGCTTAGAGACATCTGCCTCATCTATTTTGAGCTGGTAATATCCTGATCTCAAGTCCAACTTTGTGAACACCTGAGCTACTTGTATTTGATCAAACAAATCATCTATCCTCGGCAGTGGATATTTATTCTTAACTGTTATCCGATTCAACTGCCTGTAATCTACATACAATCTCAGAGTTCCATCCTTCTTCTTTACAAACAGCACCGGAGTACCTGGAACTATATCGATAGTGAACTCAATCTCCCTATCTGGGGGTAATCCCAGTAGGTTAACTGGAAATACATCCAGAAATTCTTTAACAACTGGGATGTCCTGAATGGTTTGTTCATTTTGAGTATCCACTACATGGGTCAGATAAGTCTCACAACCACTACGGATCAATCTCAAGGCACTCAAGAATGAGATTAATCGAGCTGGCACTACCTGACTGACTCCCGAAACACCACCTTTAGCTGATTAGGGGACTCAAGCACTACTTCTTTAGTATAACAATTCATCACTGCCCCATGAATAGTGAGCCAGTCCATGCCTAAGATGAAATCTATTTCCTTCAGTTGCAATATAATCAGATCAGCTTATAACTCTGCCTGATCAATCTTAATTATGCACTTCTTACATATTTCACCAATCACTGCTTGTTACCAACAGGACTATTCATTACCAGACCACATTTCAGTATCTCACATGCACAGTGCAATTTAGATACTAGATGCGGGGTGATGAATGAATGTGTAGATCCTGGATCTACCAATACATATGCCTCAAAATTAAAAATATTCAACACACCTGCCACCACATCTGGAGAGTCTTGCGCCTCCTGTCTGGTAATAGCATAAACTCTTGCTTGAGGTTGCGGTTGACTACTTTGCACCTCGGTTCTGGCACTGTACCCTGATGACTGAGTTCTACCTCCACCTCTTCCTCTTTGTGCAGATCTGCCAGCTTTACTTTGCTGAACTGTGTTTTTAGATCTGGTCTCTCCTCTACTTCCAGACTGCAGTTCTAATGCCTTAGGGCAATCCTTAATCTGATGCTCATACGAGCCACATCGAAAACAAGCTCCTGATACTCGCCAGCACTCGCCGCCATGTTTCTTACCACAATGTTCACATTTAGGCAATTGATATGCCTAACTGGTAGACGTTTGTTCTCTGCCTCCCCCAGACCGCACTACTCTGCCTCTCCCTCGAAATCCAGATTGTCTCAATTTAGACTGAAATCGAGATGATCTATCATGCCACTTTCTAAAACTTCTACCAGTATCAACCTGAGACTCATCCTGTCTCTTACCTCTACCCACCTGTTCATTTACAGCCTGACTCTCTTTCAATAGCTGTTCAACTCTAATTGAGGCTGCTCGAAGCTCAACAAAACTATTCAAGTTGGAAATGTTGAGCCTCATTCTAATCTCCATATTCATCCCATCCTCAAATTGTCTACATTTTTCGCCTTCAGTTGGGACCAGTACCGTTGCATACCCCATTAACTCATTAAATTTTATCTCATATTCAGCCACTGAAAGTCTACCTTGCTTCAAATCCAAAAAAAATTTCATCTTCCGATCCATATAAATCTTTGGCATATAATTCTCTCGGAACGCTCTCAGGAAATCCCCCCAGACTAAACTATAAGGTCTGGTGGTACTGCCGGGAACAGTTTTCTACCACTGATATGCGGGACCTTGCAGGAGTGAGACAACGTAATCGAATTTTTCATCTGCCTCACAGTTCATTTGATCGAACACTCTTTCAGTTCGCTCAAGTCACTCTTCTGCTTCAGCCGGGTCTGTACTTCCGTAGAAGTCGATAGCTCCCTGCTTTCTCAGCTTATCATATCTTCTTTCTCACCTCACGGGAATTCTCGGAGGCATTTGAGCAAACTCAGGTACAGGAGACTCTACATTGACTCCTACAGACTCCCTGTTAGCTGACTCTACGTCATGAGCTCCTATCGAAGATGTCCTATAATAACCAAGAATAGTGAGATCATTATCTAACTCATATTTGGCACTAGAGATGCTAAACCATGCTCTAATACCAAAAATGTAACATCCCACTACCATAGGGTACGTACCTAAGCGTTTAGGAATATAACCTATGATAATGGTATGTTGGAGCAATGGCAAAACTAACTGATATATGGCTTTAACCCGTATAATCAACAGGCAATATCATTTTTCTTAAAACATTCCCTTATGTCATGCACTGATAAAGTTTACACTGTTCTTCTCAACGATTGTTTACAAACTCTACACGGGTTCTAACAACATTACAAAATAATAACAACTAGCTTCCTTCAGGAGTCAGCTGACGGACCTCTGATCCATCTTTTAGTCCTCATACACTCTATGTTCTAACTACACCTTAAGTCTCCTGTCTTGTACCTGAAAAGCCATGGTGCAATTTTGATGAGTTTTGAAACTCAATGAGTGAACCATCATTGATGGATTCACTAGATTACACAAATATAACACATATATCACAGTTATTCAAGTAATAAGATAAGCATGTATTCATAATGGACATAACGGAAGAGCATTCATTTCAACTGGCATATCATTCAAATAGGGCGCACGTAGTTGCACGAGATATGTATGAGGGTCATATTTGTTCTTAATATTATGACTGAGAGCCTTTCACAGACAAATACAGATGTTTTGGCCCATAGGGCTCAATCAGAACAGAATCATGGAGCGTAGCTCTACGTGCAGAACACATATATCGCGGAGCAAAGCTCTATGCGGAAGCGCTTCTAACTGGCAACTCAGTCACAACGTATTTATCTAAGCATGCATTTTATGAAATGTATCAAATCCTGAACAGATCACACACAAATCTCATACAAATGTTTAGATGATAATTTCACAATCATCGAACTTCAATCTGGCATTCAGTTATCGCTGAGAATCAAATATTATTCAGAAATTCATATCAAATATCAAATTAAACACTTCCAATACATGCCCGACTATTAAACTCCTCGGACCTCTGGTCCGGTATCCAGAAGCATCACATAAAATTGTTCAATACACATAATCATATAATCCTAAGAATTTATCTAGGTTGACTCACAGTACGCTCCCAGAAGTTATTGCCTGGATGGTCCGGCAATGTCTGTCTGTCGTCCGATATGTTCCTCTAAAACAAACAGGACACATTCTTAATTACCATTTGTCGTATGAGCGTATCAAAATATTGAAGTATAGGAAATATGCACGATGCATGTTCAATGGCAACTCCCAGGTTTCCTCATCACTTCTCTCTCTCTCTTATCAGAACTTATCGCAAATTTCTAACATCATGATTCAATTCTTGTTGGCCTCTTTTAGAAATCACACAATCTTAGGGGAGTGCAATGGATAGAAGTTCATTTACAGAAGGTACATCTTTACAGGCAATGTGCCTTTACAGAAGGAGACGAGTCATAGGAGAAGATGGTTTACAGAAGGAGATGACGTCACTCAGAGGAAGCTGACGTCATCAAAGAAGAAGTTTTCCTCGTAGCATAACTTTTTCTACAGAGATCTAATTCACTTGTTCTGTATATGATTTGACAGAAGGTATCAAGATATACAAATGTCATAAAGATATCTTTTGAAGGGTCAAAAATGGGACAGAAGATATGCGATAAACAGTGACCCAGAAGAAGTTTGGGAATAGTGACACAGACGATGTTTTACTCTTTCCATAATTGTCTCTAGGAGAATCAGATTAAGATGTTATTTATATGGTTCGAAAAAGGATTCCAGAATCTACAACTTTCATGAAGACCTCAAAGGTCGATTCTATCTTCTGAGAATCAAATTTGGACTAGAAGATGTTTTGGATAAAATGAGACAATGTTGACGTCATGAGACGATTGCTGACGTTATTCTGTGACGAAGCAAAATGAGACGGTCAAACTGAGACGCAAAAAGTCAAACTAAGATATATGTGAGTTTTGGCTCTTTGGAAGTTAACAACACTAAAAGTGGAAGTTAACAGCACAGAAAGCTGCTAAAGTGCTATTTGGTGATGAAGGTCAGGGGAGAGAATTACTATACGGAGTATTTTAGTTAGGAACGGAAACTATGATAGATTCTTCCTAGCTTAAATAATATAATACGTGAGTTCATTCTATGCCCCTCACGTCTACTATTCATCTTCACTGACTCACCATTTGTCATAATGACAACCTGAAATGGAGCCTTCCTAACTTAAACAATATTATCCCCATGCTTCTCACGTGTACTATTTATCTCCACTAATTCACCATTTATCATAATTATAATTTGTCATACTTACTTGGAAATGCCAAACGAATGCATATATATAGAAATGTATGTATGTGCCAACAGTATATCATAACTTATGTCTAACGTTCATTTAACTTAAGTCATATAAATGTCTCATATAATAGCCATATGTATAGGTGACGGGATGTTATACAGAGGAAGCTGACGTCATCACAGAGGATACGTCTTTACAGACAATACAGAAAACAGAAGAATCAGAACATATCATCTTTCATGCCTATATGAATTCTATACATCATTTTCATTGCTATTATACCTCCAAGTATGAAAACATCATCTATACTGCTCTCTTTTCAGCTCCAGAACACCAAACAACTCAAAAAGCCGAAAGTCACATAAATACCAAAATCGCAAACTACTATGCATGTTATTTCTGCATTTTCTTTCCTTTTGAATTTGCTTTTCAATGTACCCAACATCCAGAAACCTCATATCTATTCTCTACTCTGTGAACCTTCTCATGCGTATATATATATCCAACATGCACATGCTCATTTATACAGTAGAAACAACATTACAATCACTTACTTGCTTAACAAGTACTCTAACACTGAAAATGGAAGTTAACATCACAAAAAGTTGCTGAAACTCTATTCAGTGATGAAGATCAGGGAAGAGAATCATAATGTGGAGTGTTTCAGTGAAGAATGAAAACTATGGTAGATTCTTCCTAACTTAAATAATATAATACGTGGGTCCATTCCATGTCTCTGACGTGTGTTGTTTATCTCCACTAACTCACCATTTGTCATAATTACAAACTGTGGAGTCTTCCTAACTTAAACAATATAATACGTGGGTCTATTGTTTGTCCCTCATGCATGCTATTTATCTCCACTAATTCACCATTTGTCATTATCACAATTAGCCATATGTAATTCCATTAACCCAGAAATGCCAATGAAAACATGTAAAATCGTATGAATGTGTCGAAACAATATGTAAGTCACAAATAATTTATGTCTAACGTGCATTTATCTTAAGTCATATAAATTTCTCATAAATAACTGTTCTAGCCGTATAGGTAACAGGATGTTACAACCTTCCCCCATATGTATTTAGTTGTGTTGCCTTTGTCCACCTACAATGACAAAACAAATTATCTCCTCGAGCACTACGTTGCGTGTTTGCAGGGTATGCCATTTATAAAAAGGGGTACAGATGCTATCATCATCCAAGCAGAAAGTTATACATCACTATCGATGTTTTCTTTCATGAAGACATCATGTACTATCCATCAAAGATTGAATTTCCAGGGGAGTATAATAAAGAAGAAATTCGTACTCTTATGTATCTTCCACTTTATAAAGACCAATCCTCTATTGAGCTAGTAAACCTTCAAGACACTGTAGCAGGAAATGGTGATTCTCAAATTGAGACAAGTGAAAACACCTCTGAGGAACTGAACATTCAAGAAATCAACTTAAACACAACCACAACAGAACTCGAGTCTCTTAAAGGTTCACATGAAGAAATACCTAACCAATCATCCACAGAGGATGTTCCTACCATAATTAAAAGTCCAATAAGAAGAATAATTCCCCAATGACAAACTACCCTAAACTTAGATGTTGGACCCTATTTTCGGAGCGCAACTGTCCGGAATATCAAAAGATGTGAATGTATTATCCTGTAAGGTTATTTTTATAGCATCTCTCTAGCTAAAACTAGTTCCAGTAGCGGAATCTTTAATTTACTTCTTGTAAACAATTGTAGCTGCATGTCTCAAGTTTATTTTGAAAAAATAATCGTCTCATTCAGAGCTCTACCAATCAAGACATGATTAAAATACCAAAGTATGTTCAGTAAAACAATCAATTCATGCTCTTTTAGTCGTTCCCCACTTTCTCTCCTTCAATCTTTTTGGAATTGACTCCAATGGATACCAAAATTTTATGGAGAGATAGACAACTAAGTTAGGAATCTCTTAATTCAATACTCACTTCATTTGGTGATCAGATGATGGAGTTATAGCCAAATAAGTCAAACCTGGTTATGTCCTCAATCATATTGTATATATCTTGGGACAATTGACATAACTTTTACTAGAGAGATCATATTAAGGTATTATTTAGATGGTTTTGAAGAGGAATTCTAGATCTACAACTTTAGTGAAGACTATGAAAAGAGCTTTTGCCATTTGGAGGGTCAAAACATGGGTTTCCTATGGAAAACTAAATGTTTCGCAGCGACAAAATCGGGCAATATTTCCCAGGACCTCTTGGGAAAAGTTCGTCGCAGTGAAATCAGGAAATATTTCCCAGGACCTCTCGAGAAAAGTTCGCCACGGAAAATTATAAATGTTTCACTATGGAAAAATTAGGAAATATTTTTCAAAATCTCTCAAAAAAAGTTTGTCGTGGAAAAATCAGGAAATATTTTCCAAAACCTCTCGAGAAAAGTTTGCCGCGGCAAACTATAAATGTTTTGTTGCAGTGAAATCAGGAAATATTTTCCAAAACCTCTCGGTAAAAGTTCGCCGCGGTAAACTATAAATGTTTCACAGTGGCGAAATCAGGAGATAGAGATGAAAACGCCTTTCAGGAAAAGTTCTCTACGGCCGAAGCTGACTTCACCGCGGCGAAACCTTCTAACCTTTAACTCTAACTCAACATTTCAACACAAAAAAATACACACACACTTCATATCAATTCAACTACTAAGTACTTTTGTTAAATTCTTAAATCTCCCCTAAAATAATTAAATCCCATACAACCCTTCCAATCTCTAACATATTATTCTAAACCAAACATCAATTTACAATCACATACTCATTCCTCTTTCACAACCATCATCATACACAACAGCAGATCCTCAAATTCTCATTCTCATTGCTAAACAAGTAAATATTTAATCAAGCTTTAGTTACATATCAACATACACGTTAACTTAATACAAAATACAAAAGGATGCTCATGTTTGATATGTCTATAAAGCTATCCAAAGAAAATAGTCACTAGCTTAGTACAAAAGATTTCTAGCTATCTTGGAGTTCCGAATGCCTTACAAGGATTGCTAATCTTCTTGTTCTGCACCTAAGGAGGGAAAGTTATGGGTTGAGCTACACAGCTCAGTGGCTAATATATTTATAGTCATTGGCAACGAGCCACACAATCAAACATATATGTGAACATTCATATAGGCATACACTTCTTATCTTAATCTAAAAATGACAGTTTGGCATTTACAATTTCAATTCACATTTCATAATTCAATACATCATCGCATAAGACATATTAGATGTAATTTAACATCAAAGCATAATATACAACTTCATCAAAACTTAACACATCAAAGATCCAAATGCAAAAACAAATGGCTCGAGGGTTCCATGGAACAAAATAGAGAAACCAAAGTTTACTCCATGAACAAGACGAGTCCACTTTTCAGATCTCGTATGCCATAAGCGGGCAGTCAGGAGAAGGCTTTATGTCGATGTGTACGTGACTACGAAACGGTTCCTCTCTCCCCTAAACACAATCAAATCTCATGCTCAATTCAAACAATCATAAGTTCATATTCTCATGCTTTTCTTCTTTCAATTTAATCAAAATTCCATGACACAATTCCAAGGCATAGCATAATTATACTCACAATTCAATTTTTTTATCACATGTCATACATCATAATGCAATTTCCACATCACAATATTTCAAAGAAACTCATTTTAACGCACAACACACACACAAGGAAATTTGCTTATTACACAATAACTATAAATAAATTACCCACCTTATAACTCTTAAAAATCCAAACTCAATTGTGCCCTTCCTCTTGTTCTTAGGTAAGTTGTTCTTGATTTTCTAACACAACCAAAAATTCTCATTCAATTCCAATTCAAATGGAAATCCCCCAAATTTCCATAATCACAACAAAATGAAATTAACACAAATCAAGCTCAAACTTAACCTATCCATAGTCCACCTAGGTTAGAAAACCCAAAACCTAGGTTAGAAACCCTAAGATCAAATGGGTTCCCTTCTTTTCTTCTCTCTTCCAACACTAACCAATTCTCTTCTCTAATCCCTTTTGATTTTCTAACAAAATAAGAGGAAAGATGAAGAAAATTACCTTAAACTAGCTAAAATCTTTTCCTTCTTCTTCTTTCTCCTAGCTTCCACAATTTTTCCTTCTCCTTTCTTTCCTTCCTTCACGTTTTTTTCCTTCTCTTTTGCTTCTCATGACACCTTCCTGTCATCTTCTAATTTAAGACAAATTTTATTCTCTTTCTTCCAATTATATCCCTCACTTACTTGGCCTTTCCAATTTTGTCCTTCTTTTGTCTTTTATGGCTCTAACTTCTTTAATCCACTTAACACCACATTAATTCTAACTAAGTTCCAATATTTCCATCAAATCTTCAATCTTTATTCATTCCTACTAAATTAATGACTCAATTCAATAAATAAATAAACAAACATACTAAACATAAATAAATAATTAAACAAATAATAAGTAATTTAGCAAAATTTTTAGGATCCAACAACTCTCCCCCTTAAAGAATTTTTTCCTCTAAATTCTTACTTGAGACGTTGAAGAGGTATGGATACTCCTCCCTCACGGCCTCTAAGGGTTCCTACGTGGCCTCTTCCGTAGAATGGTTCCTTCACAGAACTTTAACCAGCTTTACAATCTTGTTTCTCAAAACCTTTTCCTTTGAATCTAAGATCTCCATTGGTTGTTCTTCATAAGTTAAATCCTCTCTTAATTGAATTTCTGAAAGTTGAACTATGTGTGAAGGATCGGATCAGTACTTCCTCAACATCGATACGTGGAAGACATTGTGAATTTTTGATAATTCTAGTGGCAAGGCTAACTTATAGGCTAAAGGCCCAATCTTGTCAATGATCTCAAAAGGACCTATGTATCTCGGACTAAGCTTGCCATTCTTATGAAACCTTAAAACCCCTTTCTATGAAGAAGCTCTAAGAAACACTTTGTCCCCAACTTCAAATTCCATCTCTTTTCTATGTGCATCCGTGTAGCTCTTCATCCTATCTTGAGCTACTTTAGGACTCTGTTTCACCAATTTAAACTTGTCAACTGTAACCTGTACTAACTCAGGTCCTACAAGTCTCCTTTCACCTTCCTCATCCTAATAAATAGGAGTTTTGCACCTCCTACCATACAAAGCTTCATAAGGTGCCATCTAAATTCCTGAGTGATATGAATTATTGTAAGCAAATTCAATTAAAGGCAAATGGTCATCCCATGAGCCTTTAAAATCCATAATATAAGCTCTCAACATTTTCTCCAGAGTCTGTATTGTTCTCTCCGATTGTCCATGAGTCTGTGGATGGAAAGCCATACTAAAGTGCAACTTAGTTCCCAAAGCCTCTTGTAAACTTTCCCAAAACCTAGAGGTGAACCTGGGATCTCTATCCGAGACTATCGAACTTGGAATCCTATAAAGTCTGACTACCTCATCTATGTATTTCTTGGCCAACACATTTAAAGAATCCATTTGCTTAGTTGGCAAGAAATGTGCCGACTTAGTTAGCCTATCAACAATCACCCATATTGTATCATGTTTCCTGCTAGTTCTTGGCAATCCCATCAAGAAATCCATCGTAATCTTCTCCTATTTCCATTCAGGAATCGACAAAGGTTTTAGCTTGTCTGAAGGTTCTTGGTGCTCAGCCTTGACTTACTGACACACTAAGCATCTTTTAGTGTATTCTGCAACTCCTCTCTTCATTCCTTTCTACCAGAAATGTTCCTTCAAATCTCTATACATTCTCATGCTTCCTAGGTGCATTACGTAAGGCGCATTGTGTGCCTCATTAAGAACTTCATCTTTTAGCTTTTGTATAACAGGAATACATAATCTGTTCCCTACCACCATCAATCCATCTTCCCTTACCTCTAACTCAGAAGGTTTACTATTTTTAATCTCTTCTCTGAGCCTGCTCAAGAACTCATCTTGTTCCTACAATTCCTTAATCTTTTCATTCAATACTGGCCTTACTCTAAAGTTTGTTAATATACAATCAGCTTCAGCTTGTCTCAATGTCACTCTGAGTTTAGCTAATTCCTTCAACAAAGGAATATACACTGTCTCCACATGTGCCATAGTCGATTTTCTACTCAGTGCATCCACTACTACATTAGCCTTCCCTGGGTGATAATCAAGCATTAAGTTATAATCCTTTAACAGTTCTAACCATCTTCTCTATCTCAAATTCAACCCTTTCTGGCTCATCAGATACTTAAGACTCTTGTAGTTTGTAAATACCCTAGTAATGACTCCATACAAATAGTGTTTCCATATTTTCAATGTAAAAATTATGGCAGCTAACTCTAAGTCATGCGTAGGATAATTCATCTCATAAGGTTTCAATTGCCTAAAAGCATAAGCAATCACCTTATCTCCTTGCAT
>JANQBM010547515.1:0-16744 GCA_025594535.1 Erythroxylum domingense | reverse complement strand
CATGTGGAGTTCAGTAGTGATCGCACGTAGCACTCCCTTATCTTAGGATATGTATCGGAATGACCTACGAGCGTCCCGGTGCGTACCCTAGGGTAATGGGGTGTTACATTTGGACTCTTTTACATAACCATAGCTTATAAATAATATTATTAGGGTTTATTATAAGCAACTTTTAATGGGGGAGAAAGGTGGTGATATGCTCTTGGCAACCCCTTTTCACTATGTTATGATTTTAAGTTTTCTTCACATCAAAGAACGATTTGGTGCAAGATTGTACCAAGAACATGACAACTCTTCTTTCTCTTTCTTAATTCCTTTCTTTTATATTAAGATTTATTTGTTTAAGTTTTTTAGGATGTTTAGTGGCTAAATCCCTAGTTAAGGTTAGAGATGTAGTTTATTATGAATATTTCAACTATTAATGCATGAATAGTTATTGTTTGGTTTAATTTATCCTCTTTTATCTTAATTATTAGGACTAGGAGGTGAAGTATGATCTATATACTAGGAGAATAAGCACCTTAGATATAGAAAAAGGTATTCCCTAGACTATTATGATAAATAAATATATTAATTATAATTAAAGAGTTTTATTAGTTTGAATTACACATCAAAAGATTGTAATTACCTAGTTGAATATAGTTGTGTATCTTAGGTGAAGGCAAAGATATTGTAACACCCACATAGGCCCTAGAAGGATATGTGGATGTTACCTAAGATAGGATTTAAAACATATCAAAACAATACAAAGCATTGCCAGAATTCAAACAACCAATCATTACTTTTCCATACATATTTGACTTTAAACAGAATTTAACCAGCACACCGAATTCATTCCAATACATGAATTCATTTGAATACATGTGTTAATTCATCCTGAATTAAGGTTATTACATTACAAACCCTTAAACAAAACAGTGTATATTTTAAGTTCAAATACACTCTGCATTACAATATTTACAAACTTTTAACAAGACACATCATATCTCATATTATAACATACAACCTAAACGTACATTTCCAAAACAAAACACATTCTTTGTTGGCAATTGCGGTTGTTATTGTCCAAGTCTTCAAACCCTCCTATCTGAACCTACATGGTGCAAAACCACCATGCTAAACATAAAGCTTAGTGGGGAATTACTAAATCATACATAAACTAGCAATTGTTTAATAGTCACCTAACATCCATATATACTGAATCAAATTATATCATAAGCAATCATTAAAGGTTCATACTAAAGAACAATTCAAGCATAATGGATTATAGAACAAATTATAATCTATCACTAGAGAAAATTTCTCATACTAATGCCAATCATTTAAATATCAGAACAGATTGTACAGATGTCACAAAAGATTATCAGAATAGGTTATAAACCCTTCATATCAGAATATGATTTGTTTCAAAGCATACTTTGTTTTGTATCAATTCAGAGTTTATCTTATATCAAATCAATATCAAATTAAAATTTTATTTATATCAGAACTAAACATGTATCATAATACAAAATAACTTAGATTGCTAATCCTTTATACAGAAGTGGATAACGAGACTATTACAGGAAATACCATGATCGGTATCACAAAATAGGAGAGACTTATGTCTCAATATCAGGAGACACCAAAGTGTCAATATCAGGAGAGCCATATGTCTTAAACATCGAAGTATCATTATCAAGAGACACCGAAGTGTCGACACCTTAAATGTGCCTAGGAGTGGCTGCAGACTCTTCTAGGCATGCCTATTTACCCACGATTAGGACTTGATAGTTTAAAAACAATCCATTTCATATGTCACAATCATAAGCAAAAGATACTATATCTTTATTCCACTTTCCTCAAATTGAAGCATAATCATTTACATTAATGTACCATTAAAGGCATTATGTATTTACACATTCCATATCTTGAAACAAAGTTCCAATTTGTAAACAATCATATTTGATTCACATAACAAATCCCTTTTCAAAACATATTGATATTCGTAAGAACACATTATTAGTTAACATCAAATTCTTTAAGTACTTACCTCCATTCCTAAATCATAAATCAATTATCTTTTTCTCCATTAATCTAACATCATATAGGTTCACTTTTAATCTCAATTAAGTTTAATTAAACCATTGTTAAAATTCTTAACCTTATATATGTCAACAATTACACAATAAAGTTTAGCATTGTTTTCCAGATTTTCTTAGGACAGTTTCGGGTCAGAGTTGTATGGTCATTTTGACATAGAAACTTACGTTTTTAGACAATAATTTCTTATAAAAATGTTCCTTTATGTCTTAAGTTTCAAATGAAACAAAAATAATTCAATTTGGTTCATTATTCCATGAGTTATACTAAAAATACTACAGATTGTGCACAACAATGTGAAGGGCTAGTGCACGATCATGCTTGTGCACGATCATGCACTCCCATAATTGAAGGATTAGTGCATGATCGTGCTTGTGCACGATAATGCATTCCCATGCTTCAAGGTTAGTGCACGATCATGTACTCCTATGATTGAAGGGTTTGTGCTTGATCATGCTTGTGCACGATCAAACACTCCTGATGTACACTTAAACTTGTAAAACTCATATCTCTCAATTCTAATATCCAAAAATTACAAACTTTATACCATTAGAAATATAATAGGATAAGATACAAATTTTATGAAGACAAATTTGTATAATTTGGCCTACATCAATACAGTTTAATCGTTGAAAAATAGGACACAAATTTTCGTTAGGGATAGTACTGCAGCCAAAGCCAGAACTCAATTTCAAGCTAAATTTCAAAACCCTTAGTGACAGAATTCAAATTAGAATTCTTCCCAAAAGTTGTATATAAATGTATCTTGTTTAATCTGAATTTAAAATAATTCCATTTTTATTTCTACAGGTCAATATATGGCTAAAAAGCTGATGGTTGTTCAGTGGAACCATACCTTCTAATGAGTACCCAGCACCTACCAAATTTCTAGCCACAATTATTCATTAATCAGTACACATTATATCCACTTCAAACATTAAATAATACATGTTATATCATGATACCAAGTTTAGTACTCCCTTATCTTACTAAACTTCAAATTCAACTCTAAGAATCTAGCTAAACCACGCTTCCAAACAACTAACACATACCTAAGTTGAATGTGCAACTTTTAGTGTTAACAAGGTAATAATACATAGAATCACAAGACCTACTTCTTAATGAAATAACTTATAAAGCTTCCGAGGGTTGATAATCAAAATTCAAGTAAAATTCTAGAAGTTGAGAGAGGATGAGAGATTTTGGTGGAGAAGAGCAAGAACAGAGAGAAAATCGAAAACATCAAATGGGCTGGAATGATTCAGCTCTTGCTTTGTAAGGTATCCCAACCTTGAAGGGACACATGTCCTTCCATGGAGTGACCTACATGCCAAACATAGGAGTGAGACACTTGTCTTCTTATCATGATGTCGTATGCCAATACATTAGTCACTCACCAATGTTGCCAAAAGTCACTCAAAGTATAGGCTTAGTCATCCTAATTTTCATGTACCAACTTTTCTTATCACTTGACAATTTTTCCTAGTTCAAATATACATTTAAATACCTCAATTCTATAATGATCATAATTAATTCCAAATTACTAGCTATAATCCATCCATACCAAAAAAAATGTCATATGGAATTCTCAATCATATCAAAATTTTAAAACCTATCATTCATGTACATTCGTGAACATGTAACATTTCATTTAGAGTATATTTTGGGGCCTTACAGATACATTAAGTTAATTGTTATGTCAACCTAGATAATCAATCTTATATGATAATTAGAGTTTCATATAAGTGAAACTTGAAGCCCTAACACTTGTTATCATGATTTCCTTTTATTATTTAATTTTTTCTTTCATTAATTTATTAATTTAATTATTTTTACTAAAATCTTACTTATTTTAGTTTTATTATTTGGATAGGATTAATAAGCATAGTAATATAGTTATTATGGGATTGATACTTTGGAATACTCCAAGATTTATCACTTGCCATAATCGATTTTGGGCACTTAAAGAAAGATTCTATCAATAAGAACTTAAGTTAAGCAAAAAAACTACCCTATGAATCTAACAATATGTTTAAAACTCATATGAAATTTAAATCAAAAAGTGTAATCTTATTCCAAAATGGTTTTTATTAAGATTAGACAATAGTTAGAACAAGATTATTAAAGACATAAATGAAATAAAAAAGGTTCAAGGGCTAAAAATTAATCAATAAATATGATAAAGAGGTTCAATTATATGCACAAGAAGCTAGAAAGATGGAGAAATTTATGTTTTAGTCTAGAAATAAAAAAAATTGGCACGACAACACTAATAAATCTTCAAAACTGATACTTTTTCGATGTGTATAAGACTGTTTAGGTGTTAGAATCTAACAAAATGGAACAAATAAATGATCTCTCTTAAATCATTCAAACTTTATAACATGTTAAAACCAAAGCACTATAAATAATGTTTCTATCTTAAAGAGAATGATATACACCTAACTCTTAATAAATGGTTCTCGTAATTTAACTCTTTTTCTTCTCTTATATAGCCTCTTTCTCTCTCACTAACTTAACCTTCTCTTTTAATATCCTTGTTAGGGTTGAATGAATAGATTAAAGATGTTTAGGAGAAGGAATAACTAATTTGACATTCTCCATACATTCTTTGACTTTTAACTCTTAGGGGCAAATTGTCCTTTTTCATGAAAATTCTATATAACCAAGTTGCTATAAAATAAATAATAAATTATATGGAAATAATGGTTAAATAAAAATTACATGAATCATTCCCAAAATAATGGTATTTTAACATATATAAATGATAATGATAAAATTTTACATTAATCTTTATTGAACCTCTATAATAATTGCTCAATGTAGAGAGACACAACAAGCTTTGAGATTTATCTCAGTGACTTTATATACCTAGGAAAAATATACATATCACCAAAGTCTCTCATGTTGCTTAGGAAGCAATTGCTTAACCTCATAGAACATGCCTAACCTTATAAATATAAGAAAAAACTCATTTACACACAAAAGTTGAAAGATAATCTTTGTTGCCTCTAACCTTATAATATCAGTATCTCTTTACTATATTTTCCCTCAACCCCCAATGATTTATCAACCTTATGAAACTTTAAGTTACTAATGGGAAGCTTATTTCATCATATATGGAGTTTATAAAAGTCTATCAACAAGAGCATTCATTTCATCTTCCTAAAATTCTTTAGGTTATAAATATATAGATCTCCTTGAAAAAGGTTTACATTAAAGAAGGAAATTTAATATCAACTTAATTTAACTCAATATTATTATATTCTACTATTCTTATGATCACTTTAAATAAAATTTTGGAAGATATTAAAAAGAAGGTGATATTAAAATGTATGTCTTATCTTTGAGGGAAATCCTTAACAACCAATTTGGCATTAAACTAGTTAATCCTCCATTTAAAATCCTTTTTTCTCTTATTATAGCTAATAAGTTTATAGTTTCGAGGTAAATATAAAAGTTTCCATGCATAATTTTATATCCTAGGTTCCATTTCATCCTTTATTACGTACCATTACAAATCTGAACGAGGAATAGAAAAAAAATTGAAAAGGTATTTGGATCAAACATATTGCCAATAGTATAATCATTCTTACCTAAATCAAAAGATATATTAAGTCTCCTCACCTTGGTGGATCTCATAAGTTGAAAATTTTCAACATTTCCCTATTTCATAGGAGCCTAAATATGTGATTCCATAATTATATTACCTCCCTCTATGAAATCGAATATTGAAGTGTTCTAAGTTATCCAAAATAATAAAAGTTAATCTAGACTGCAACTTACTTTCATAAGAATTATATAGATGTATTTCATTAAGGAAGCCCTAAACTTAGAGGTGATTAAGGCAAGGTTTCTAATATTTCCATAAACTAAAAGGTGCTTCGGGTGTTAATTTATTTAGGATTATAATTAGATTGTAAAAAGTTATTTTGATTACCTTAATAAGTAATATACAAGGTTAGACTTACTCTCATATGATTAAGGTTGTGATTCTACCATTCAATCGTAACATTGTATTCATGACTACCAAGTAAAGTAAATTATGCTACTATTCTACAAGATTCCAAATACTTGTCAACTTGACTTTTTTCTTATATATAATCCAAACTTTTCTATAATACTTACCTATGTGATTAGACCTAACAATCTTAATTAATTTTTCCAATTAATTTTAGTCCTTAGTCCTAAAAATCTTAAATATGTGAACAAATTCATATTTTTTCAAGTAAAACAACATAAACATAAAAAGAATAAAAAGTCAAAAAATATTTGGAATGAAAAATAGTGGGTGAATAAGGACGATAAATATTAGTGTGAATAATCTCTACAAGACTAAAACTACAAGTTCACTTTTTTTTTTCTTCATTTAAGTTAACTTGCCCTTTTAATAGTTACCATATGATGTTTTCGTTTATTAGTATTTCAATTGTTTCTATAGAAATGTGGCTTAAATACTTTTTCCATAATATGGAAGACTTTGTATTTATTAAAAATGTTTTACCAAAAATATGTTCATCATTATATAAAGAAGTATAATTTCTATATTAATCAATCACATTTTATATAAACAACATAATACAAGCTAAACTAACATGTTTTGCATTAAAAGATAATTGTACACTAGTGCCTTTAATTAAAATAAAGCCTTGTATATCCAAATAGATATATAAATCCAATTTCAACAAGAAGGTGCTATGCACAATGAGTTTTGTAAAATAAATTTATATTTTGTAATAAAACTTAGACTTACAACTTTAATAAAAACAATATTAACTTCTTCATTTTTTTCTAGCCTTTATCATAAACGAATCTTTATTTGACTCTTTTTTATGCATATATTATTGTATAAATAAAACAAAATGAGTAGAGCGTCTACTGTCTAGCTACCAAAGATTTATTGTGGCTTGACTATGCCACATTAGATTTATAAACAACAGAAGAAAAAGGGTTACCTTTTTGTTTATATTTTTCTTCCTAGACCTTATAATTAAAGCAATCATGTTTCTTATGTTCATTCTTCTTACAGTAGAAACACCTCACACTCTTTATGTTATCACAAAACTATTTATGCCACTTAATTGAATAATATTTTTGTATATAAAAATTTTTATGATTTTGGTGGCATACACTTGTAAATTCTTTTCTTCCTCAGCTAAAAAATATATAATCAATTTATTGATTTCCTAAAACTCTATTTAAGAGTTATAAGTAGTGGTAGCAATATAAAACTCTGTAGGAAGCATTTTTAGGGCTTGGTGTATAATGTAAGGATATGGAATAACAATGTTTAAGGCTTTAAGTTAACTCTTTAATATACCATTATGATGATATACTCCAAACCTTTAGTACAAGTGTAAGACAACAACATTATATAAAGACATTAAAAAATGCACTAAACATCTTATTTAATATAATATGGAACCCTTGTGGAAAAAGTGCATAATATATAATGATAAGATGATGTAGGAGTGGCCTATAAAATTCCCAATAATCTCTAATGACACTACCACCTATGGTTGTATAATTCACTTAAGTAATGGTTGTTCTTATCCAAATGTTGTTATGCATATCTCAAATATTTTATATAAGGTTAACACTTGTTGAAAGAACATATAAAACTAAAGACATCCTTAAAAAATGTAAGCAATAAAAACCACCACAAATACCAATTTAAAAGGCTATTATAGTCACCTTATTCTTATCAACACTCAAACAACTCTACTTGTATAAGAGATACAACTTCATGTTATCTCACAATTTCTTAATAGGTAATAGAAATATATATATATATATATATATATATATATATATCTTATGTATTAACTATTCAAAAGGAATGCGATATAAAAAATTGCATTATACAGATCAAAATTTTATTCAAGATTTTGTTATGTTTTATATGAAGTTGATTAAGAAATATCCTCTTTGATAGAAGAATTTTGTTGATAAGCCTGATGGTATGCTTGAACCCCCTCTCTGTTTGGCAAACAAAGTTCTTTCTAACTATCTTTAGCTAAGACTTGATTAATATAGTCACCTGAACATAGGAATCTCTTCATCATCTTCAACAAAGATTTAATTGTGCCAAAGGGAATAACAAGATGAGAGGACCAGTATATGTGTAGGTGATAGATCATTGAGTTTAGGAGTTAGACTATCCTAGCCTAAAATAAACAAGTGTTATTCCAACTCATGATCCTTCTCTAAAATTTCTTTGGGAGATGGTAATAGTCATTAAATGAGGATCTTCTTGTGGTGATGGGTATATTTAAGTAGGTAATTGGGGGCTTCATACTTTTTAAGATTGAGAGTATTGAGAACTAGGTCACTAGGTGATAAGTACTTAAGGAGAGAATTAACTTACTTTTCTCCTTATTGATTGCAAAACCTAAGAGCTAAGTGAATAAAGTTAAAGCTATAATGAATTCATAATGACTTTAGAGAAAATAAAAATATCATTTTTAAATAGAAACATGACTAACTTCAATTCTTGCATTTAGAGTGGTACTTGAAGTTTTTTTTCCTAAATAATATTTAGTTTGATCAACCTAGTTAATAATTCAATTCCCAAAATAAAAAGGTAAGGAGATATGGGATCTTATTTTTGAAAGCCTTTTGCTACTTTTATAAAATGAGGACATTATAAGTCATAGTATTTATTCATTGCTCTACCCAACTAACAAAGATTTTATGGAAACTGAAGTCTCTCAAAATGTTAATAAGGAAACTGTAATTCATTAAATCAAATGCTTTATGTAGATCAATCTTTAGACCATAATTCTTTAAAGAATGCTTCCTTTAATACCCTTTGAAAAGTTCTTGAGCTAGGAGAGCATTGTCCCTAATTTTTCTATTATTTAAGAAAGAACCTTAGGAATGATCAATGATATTTAAGAGAACCACCTTAATTCTTCTTGCATTTAGCTTAAAAATAAATTTATAAAATGTGTATCATAAGGAAATAGGCCTATATCCTTTAAAGAGTAACAAGATTAGGTTTTTGGGAGGAGACATACGAAGGTTTTGTGGATTTCTTTCATTATTATCACGTCTTTAAATACCATATTTCAAATTAATAGGAAATTTTTTTTAGGAAAAACAGTTTATTCCATCATATCCAAGAGTCTTGATGGGATTAAGTATTTTGACATTTTCGTTTATTTCTCTATTAGTGATAGGTTTAGTTAGTCAGTTTAGATCAGATGTTAAAACTCATCAATTGTAAATTGGTTGACAGGAATGGAAGATGTTATTTCCGGGCTAGTTCCCAGGGTTTGAGAGAATTAGTTATAAGCTTCTTGTTGCAGATCATACTAAGAATTGATCTATGACCCTATGTCATTTTTTGATTTAAATGATCATATTAGAAAGATTTTTTGTAATGATATAAATATAAAAAATGAGGTATTCTTTTTTCACCATCCGTAATCTATAGAGCTCGAGTTCTTTATTTCCAAATAGAGTGATTATAACTAACTCTTTATGTATAGTTTAATAGAGTTGCTTTCTCTTTCTCAATAAGGGAATTATCGTTGGTTAAAAGATAAAATGACTTGCCTACATGTTATAAACATGTCCCCAAACATTATAAACTACTTGTTGTAAGTCCCTAATTCTCCTTATATTGAGAGCTTTTAGTTCCTTCTTCATCTTAATAATTTTTCTCATGCATATAAAGAGATTGTTCCCTCTAATTTCATGATTCATACCCTTTAAGATTGCTTCTTTAAAACCTTCCACTTGAGCAAGAGTTTTCTTGAAACTAAGTGGGTATCTAAATCTTAGAATGTTTAGCAAATTTTTGATTACAATTAAAGTATGGTTAGACATTATAGGGTTATAGAAAAAAGTAATGCTATTAGGGAAGCTAGAAAAACATTTCTTATTCCATAGTGCCATGTTTATATTTTTTTCTCAAGATCCAGTTTCCCCTTTTCTTTTTGTACCAATAATAGAAGGCTCCCACCATCTAAATATCAGTCACCTATATTGAGCTGGTGTATTCTCTAAATTTGTTCAAAATATTTCTTAGGCAAGAGTTATCTTCAACTTCATTTAGGTGAAACATACTATTAAAATCACCAAGTATAATTTAAAGCCTGGACATTGAAGTGCCCAAGTCTTTTAATTTTCTCCACATATTGGTTCTTTTAAAGGAGATATAGTTATACACAAATACAATATGGAAAGCTACCTTCTTGTATACCAAATTGACTTTAAAATGCATAGATTGCTTACCTAATGTTAAGCTTAAGCCCTTAACGCTTTCATTTTTGAAAGCAATTACTATTCTCTCATATAAATGACATTTATGGTTACTTATTATTTTTTAACTCTTTTTAAACATGTTCAAATTCTTATATATGCATTCCTTAGGCTTGGTTTCTAAACTACCAACCATGAAAAGTTTAACAACTACAAGAAAATCCTTAAAAAACTAGTTATTTTTTAGGACAATTTAGCTTTCTAATGTTCCATGCCATTATAGTCATAGATTTAAGAGACACTTGGAAATATTTTTCTTTCAATTGGATCTCTACATTACAATGACAATAAAATTCATATCAAATTTTCTCATTCAATAAGCTTTCAAAGGTAATTTTTTTGTCAAATTCTTCCTACTAAGTTAATTATAACAAAACTAATAAATATAATCGTTAACTCTCTGCTCCATATTTAAGTTGTACATTATACTCAATAAACAAAAACCTATAAGAACAAAGAAAACTATGGACAATAATGGAGAGGAAGTAAAAATAATTGGTACTCTCTTAGAAATAAAAGATGATCAACCTTATCCAACATCATTCATATCTATCTAATGATGGTGAAATCTTCTCCACTCTAGGCTTTTAGGGTAATATTGCCTTTATAGGCTGCAAAACTCCATCAAATCTCAATTTTAAGATTGGAAGAACATTAAGATAAACCTAAAAACATTAGTATAAAACTACAAAAACAAATTAAACCACTGTTATAAATCCTACAAACTATTAAATCAAAACAAAAACACCTAAATATTGAGCCTCCTGACCAATGCTTCCTTTTGTGCCTTTTAGTTAAACTTCTTTATAAGTCCTTCATCAACCTATTTCTATAGTTAGCGCTTACTTCCACTTTTCTTCCTAAACAAAGGCTTATTAGCCTTTATGTATGGCATATACTATAGTATAATAGGGTTAAATACATCAAATTAATAATATCAAGTTCATTTGCTAATGCTCTTTTGATTAACAAACTACTAATATAGTAAGAAATCTCATGGCTCTTTGATTGGCTAAAACAGTTTATTCTATACGATGTAAGAGCCTTTCTTATTTAAGGTGACTATCGACAATTCCTTGACAACCTCCTTCTTTGGCTTTTTTTCTTTCTCTTTTTCCTTCTCCTTGTAATCCTCTTTATCCATCTCTTCTTGAATAACAACCTTTTCTTCCTCTTTTTTCTTTATCATTCTCTTCAAACTTCAACTCATTTCTACTCCTTAAATTTATCATATCCACCTGGTCCTTTAGGTTTGGCTCAATGTTATTAGACAAAGCACCTTACTACTCTTCAGAGACAAGCTTAATAAACTATCCAATTTGACTCGATGTTATGGATAAAAGCATCAATTCTCTAAAGACAAGCCTTAATTTTGGTGATGATTTTCATCACAAGCTCCTCAAGACTCGGCTCATCTTACTGCTATTCTTATTGAAACTTAAGTGGATAATATTTCTAAGAAAATATTTGACTATTTATCCATCCTGGATTATAAATGTCACTAAAGGGATATTGGAAGGTCAATTCCCCATAAAATTTGGCTACTTATATGGTTCCTACATGTTGTAAGGAATATAACATTCATGATTTGGGTGTCCACTACTAAAAATGTTACAACACATCACCAGTACAAGTTGAGCTCCTAAACATATATTATCAGGCCTCTTACTCTAACACATTCTTGCCATAAGCGACGTGATCGCTAAATCTCCCATAGAATACCATCTTCCCTATCCTTACATTATATTGGTAGTTTTAACAATAAATATGTAGGTGCTAAAATTTAGCCAAAGCTATATACATAAAGTTCTACAACTAAAGAAATATAAAAAGAAAAAATAAATTTTTTTATATTAATAAAATAGAAAATATAAAACTAAAAATGATTAGATTAATAGAAAAGGCTTTCCTAATTTTAAAATCCCCATCAAAGGTGTTAAAAACTTAATGTGATAAAAACAAAACAAGACATATAACCAATACTAAAGAAATTCACCAAGTTAAATGCACATATCGTTCTCTATAGTATAGTTTAAGAGAGTTGAGTGTCAATCCTATGAGGACTATAACTACCAATAATGAGCATCTTTATATTATCTAGTCAAACTCAAAAATGATGGGATTGAAATAAAAATAAAAAATTAGAAATAATTAGTCAAGGAGAAAGATAAGAATAAACAAAAAGTAAATATAGTACAATTAGATGAAGAATTACCTTAGAACTTTATTATGCATTAATTTATCCTTATTCAATGATTATCTCTAGTTACTTAGACCAATAGAAATTTTTAAGATACAAATATATTTTCTCTCAATTTATACAGTCCATATAATTAAATTGATTGACCAAAATGCATTTTTAATTAAAACAACCTAAGAATGCATTAACTTGCTAAGTTAATTCATGCAATAGATATGAACCTAACCCAAAATATTTATGTATCTTTATCTTAGCAATCCATGCAAATCTAGTTATCTATATTGTGATATATTCATTTATAAAAACTCTTATTCCTAACATATGATAATTGAATTAAACCAAAACGCTGGTTAGTGAGTGTCAAACCAGCCAAAAATAATTAACCTACTCAGAATATTAACATAGCATAGTGGAGTAGGGTCGTCTCCTTAGGGAATGATGATCTATCTATTTTAAACAAATAAGTAAAAAAAGGGAAATTTGGGAATTATGTTTAAAACTCAATATTAAAAATAAAAAATGAACTGATTTGAAATTCAATAAAATAAACTTCTTGTTAAAGAAATTTATTCCACCGTGATTCATGTAATTTATCATTTATGCAAAAGTAATTCAACACATTCATTAATAAATTGGTTCTAGTTATTAAGAAAATATCTAAAATAAGAAATGTTTCCTTACTTTGTATGGTAATCATGAACAAATTGAATAATTACTCCCGAATCAAGAGACAACACCAGAGGTAGCTCGTAGGATTTAATGCTTCGACAACCTTAAGAACCAGAAAGTCCAAATTCTAACCAACAAACTCAACAGATGGTTTATTGCAATCAGATTAATTAATTCCAAGACATAGATTAAACTGCTTCACGAGGAAATAAAATTATATCGATTGCCACTTACTAAAACCAACAAACAATTATGGATTTGTAGATTTAATTAGTAGTGGATTATTTCAGGATTATTAAATATATGCCTCTATTTAATAAAACCTAAAACCATCATAAAATTAGTGAATTCAGGATATAATTAAGTGCCCATGCATGATTGAATTCAATAAAAACCATTTGATCTCACAATTGATTTAGAATCAAGGCTTCAATATAATCCACTAACTAGGATTAATCAATTAGTTGCAAGCCATAGAGAAAAAAAATATGAAAATTACTAAAAAGGAAAATTATTCTTACTGAAGAAGTTGAGAGGAAAACCAAAGTTGGAAAGCAAAAGAGATGAGAACTGAATAACACCCAGCATCGTATTATGCTCCTAACGTCTCTAAATTTTCTCTGATTTACTCTGATGAAATCCATTTCAAATGGATGTGGAGATGGATTTTCTCTTATCTCTTTATTTTGAATGGATTTGTTGATTTTATAAGATAGGGATGCCTTTTTCTTTTATGCCACAATTTTCTCCTAACTGTGCATGTACGATGCATCTTCCTCTATTTCATTTTCTATTTCCTCTAGACCTTAATGTTGTGTCATTTCACTTGTGGACTCTTCTTATTGCTATACGTTTTGTTCTTCTACTGTGTCATGTGTGTTGCTCTACTACATCATTTTGGTCTTGCCACCTACTGTGCGTTTTCTACTCTTGCATTTTTCCTTTATCTCTACTGTAGTTTTATTCCTTTTGTCCTCTATTATGTATTCTCTTGGATGTGCATCATTTTCTTACTTCTTCCTATTGTTCTATCATTTTATCTTCTTTACTGATGCTTGATGCATTTACTATTTTATCCTCTACGTTTTGGGCTTCCTTGTAGCTACTATGCATTTTTTTTCTTAATTCCTAATGGCATGTTGCTTCTCTTTTCCTTTGCTATGTTGTTATTGTCCTCTACGTATTTGCTTTATTGCAGCATTGTTTTTTCTACTTTTTAATTTTGATTTTCTTCTTGCTACTGTCAGTTCATTTATTTATCTTCGCTAATTGCATAAATCTATTAAATGTAACAGAGGAGATTTTAAGCTTCCACATCCGCATGCCCCTATAGTCTTACTCGCTCATAGTTGCCCTGTCATTGTGGCTTCTTAAGTTCCTTGTGCAATTATGCTCCAATTTAGCCAATTTTAGCTTCTTTTCTATAAAACAACTCCACATCTCCTAACCTCCAAAAACAATGTAAAAAGACTATAATCATAACAATATCCATCCAATATGCTCTAAAAATACCTAAAAATGTTATGTCAATTAATAACCATTCAAACTCCCCCAACCTAAACAACGTTTGTCCCCATGCATTCAAAAGACTTGAAAACAAAATAAAACAATTCTATTTACAAAACTTTGAAAAATTTAACCAATATACATTATCTTACCGAACTAAGATCACAATCAAGCCACAAACATTTCATAGGATTAAACTCTAGAACAACCATCACAATTCCCAATGACCTTTCCAAAGTCGCAATGTACCAGATTTGACCTTACATGAAGATTCACTCGATGCACTCAAGAAGTGTTTGTAATAGTCAATTTCCTAACCTATTGAGGGATTAGAGTGATAGTGACATGAATTGCAGTATATTAGAAAGAATTGGTACATTTGGGATTTGATTTCATTGACATACATAACTTGAGCATATATATACATATAAATGTTGATTTAGGAAAATTACACTCAATTGACATATTCTAGGTTATGAAAGATTTAAAATGATTATGATTCGATTATGTATTGCTTATGTTTTGAATTTTGGTTTGATGAATTACAAGTAGTAAATTTGGAATTAATTATTACAATTGCAAAATTGATGAAATAAAATGTACATTTAGTCTAGGAAAATTGTCAAGTGGCAAGATAAGTTGACACATAGAAATTTAGGATGACTAAGCTTATAAAATGAGTGACATTTGGCATGAAAAATGACAAATGGCATAGGAAATTAAGTGACAAATGGCAGCAGTGATTGAGAAACAAATGATCTAGAATAATTGTGACGAATGGTAGCTTATGGACAGGACAAGCGACTTACATGCATAGGTGACAAATGTCATTGTATAATAGTGACACCTAGCACCTAATGAGTTAAGCTACTGTAGGGATAATTTATGTTATGTTCATTCTTCTTCTTTCCTTTACTCTTACCACCAAAGCACTCGCACACCCTCACAGCTTCTAAATTTTGCATCAATTTCATTCATAGTCACTCCAAGATCCATACAAAATCTACTCAAAGATTGCTATAATCTACTATCATCATTTTGCCTGTGCTGAAATCATTTTACTTCCATCTTATATTTGGATGATTTTGCATGCATGGAGAGCTAAGTTAGCTTGATCATTGAGATGGAACTTGAACTAAATAAGTAAGTGAAATTATAATCTTTATGGCATGTTGAAATAGAAATTTTATGATGACTGAATTGGGATGGAATGCATGTGGCATTAATGATGATGTTATGTTGGAATGTGATGGATGAACTGGTTACTTTTCTGTTTTATTATTGATGCATGAAAATAGCAGGTTATAGACTATTTAATGGAAGATTTAGGTTGAGATTTAAAGTATAAATGAAGGTGGATTCGTGGGAAAGATAGGTGTTATTGAACTGTTCTTGAATCTGGAAAATTAGAGCTATAGATGTGTTTGTAAAAAGTGACTGTTAATGACATACGTGAGCAGAATTTTGTAAGCTTTAGTGTAACCAATATGAAACTTAAATTAACCTAAAATTAATTAACCTTAAAGGATGTGAAATCTAGAAAATTTCAGGTGTTATTGATGTCTCTAGGCTTATCAAATTCGTGAAGTATTGAAGGTAGCAAAGTTACACACATTAGTGCTGTTGATGACAATTTCTGGAATTTTAATTTTAGCCTAGTGTACATGTCAAACCAATTGAGAAATTTCACTCTAAATTGGTATATTTGGACTTTAATAAGGCTAGGAATGACACTAGATTGTTGCTTGATTAATTGGCTAATAACTTGATAAGTTTATGTAGTTAATTGATGTCATAATATAAAGAATAGATTGTTTTGATGTGGTTGAGTTCAAATATAAAAATTATAATTTATTAAAGGAATAAATGAGTTCTTTTAATGCAAACATGATTTTAAGGACATGAGTAATGTGTATAAGATATGGATGGATGAGAATTGAAGAACATGGGGTAATTATGAATAAGAATTGGGTAAATGTATGAATATATATTGCTGGAAAAAGTTTGGTGAATACATGG
>JANQBM010546672.1:0-16754 GCA_025594535.1 Erythroxylum domingense | reverse complement strand
ATAGACAGTAGAGAAAAAGGGGGAAGAAATTGTGTTTTGAATTTAATGAATAAACTATATTGATCTAGGCATAATTTGACAAATTTGTCTACATGAAAGTCATAGCTTATTCTCTTAGCTTCCTAACGACATAAAGTTTGTAATTTTTTAACATCAGAGTTGAAAGTTATGATAATTACAAGTTGGTGTGTGCATTAGGGGTGCACGATTGCACATGCACGATTGTGACCACCCCATATATTTTCAGGGGTACACGATCATGCACATGCACGATCATGACCAACCTCCTTTTATGAACGATCGTGACCCAGGAAGAAACACAGCTGTGCATTCTATATGCACGGCCGTGCACTTCTTTTGGTTTCTTTTAATTTATTTGTTTGTTTGTTTTACTCCTAATTGTGACTTCATTTTATTTTTATTTTTAATTATTTTTTATTTTAAAAGTCCTTCAATTTTTAGCGCATTGTCACTATGAAATAAAAACTGAGACCCGGGCCCATCAAATACATTACCAATCCTAAATATCAGAACCTTTTACTTATAGTAGTACTAATATTGACATAATAATATAACATATAAAGACAATCCTTCTCATACGATGAACAACTAGTATTTGACATACATACAATAACCAACTAACATACTAACCTATTAATGCTAGCCATAACATAATGTACCATAATACAGTATAAGATTAGGGCAACCACCTTAATCATACAAAATACCCATGTAGTATGTATGAATAGTACCCAGTCCTATGTAAAACATGTGGTACATAGGGGATTTAATGTATATAATATCGGATATATAATTATGTATATATCATTATACCCACTATACCATTGTGGTAGTTAAATTCCCAGTCATATACTATGTTACAATAGGTTTGTACCAAAGAGGTTGGATGTACCATACATGGAACCATAAAGGATAGATAATTGTAGCAGTATAATTTATATACGTTATTAGTTACATTGGGCTGGTTAGTATTCCACTAACCTATTGTAAAGCCAATAACATTGAGATACCAGGTATTACATGTAATTACAACATATAGCCCCATGGTGCACAATGTATACATATAGTACATAACTTTAGGTGATCATAAGGGATTAATAGGTAACCCACAATTGGATGTGTCTCCCATATTATTATGGACTATATAGGGTGGCCACATAATTAAGAAGGTATGATAACATAATATTAGGCATGTCATTGTAACTCCATGACACTCATACCTTGTACATTTGTTATATGATTAGGAGATATACTACCTTAAGTATTCACACATGCCATGATGTATATCTGTTGGCTAGACCAATATATCCATAATAGTAGCATAGTGAGATATGTTATATTGAGTATGTATTATGATATATACATCATCAGTGTCCCATACATACAATAATAGCTTGGAAATATCAAAATCATTATGAATGGCTACATGGGTATAACTACATGGATACTATATGCCAACTGGTCACAATATGTAGCAATTTAGGGTAGCACCCTAATGTGGTTATGGACCGTATATAACACATACTATTTATATCACATTTAGTTATATCTAATATCATGTAATAAATGAGATGTGTAGATATGCAATATATTATGGTATAGGATTGGATTATATACAATGTGGTTTTCAAAGTCATAACCAATATGTATGTGTATAATTTATGGTATACTATATGTTTCAATCTCATAGTACCATATTTAACCATATAAATATGGTACTATGAGATCCAAACATATATGATTGAGCACTTTGGTCACATCTATGTAATAGTAATGTTATTGTCATATATCCCATGATATATGATAATAACACTACTATTACATAGATACATGTCGTTATGTAATCACGACATAGTTTGTATATAAGCATATTGAATATCCTATATAGTATATTGTAGATGATAACATCTACAATAATATGGGGTATGCCATCTATGTTATCATAGATGTTATATATGTTATACTATATCACCTATGAGGCATCTTTACATAGGTTACCCATTATAGTAGATAAAGGTTGACCTAATATGTGGTAATGTAGACCCCATATAGTGTCGACTATGCTATACCTTATACATGATGTGGGTAATTATACACACTAAAACATTAACAGTATCTACCCATATTTCTATGTGTATGTTCACAGAATGAGTCTATTATGGTATAAAAACCCTATAATATGGTTATTGAAATAAATATGGGTACTCTATGGATATGGTGATTATATACTGAGTGGCCCTAATGGCATGCACATAGATATATGATGACAATATATATTAGGTATGATGACATGAGAGTGGTATTATTTAGGTTGAATATAGAATCCTATGACCATACCTTATAGTAAACACTACTTCTAAACCCTATAAAGTGATTTTAACATTGGATCATACCTATCTCATGTCATCATATGTAATATATATTACTTTATCTTAATAGTGGTAACATATCTTACATAATACTAAATAATACTGGTTATTTAGGAATGGCATTAGTGATGTCATGCCTAAATAATACCCCATGTATACCTATATCAGATGATACTCCAAACACATATTATCTGTGTATTATATATGGCACATGAGTACCCTGAGTAACCATTGATATTATCATATGATATGCATAATGAAACGTGTCACTCCATATATGGTTACCCCTAATGTATATTTTGTGCACACCCTACAGTGACCATATAACTTATGGTTACCCTTAACAGTATAGGGATGACCATTAGTATGAATGGTTGTCGTATATGTCTATAATAATACAAGAGAATGGATATAATGCATACATTTATATGGTTAATATTAAGTCATGTAGGTAATAACATCTGTATGACTTTAAGTAAAGATAAAAATTTTAACCATTGATCACCACATTACATACACATATATATGACATATTCATGACATAATGGAGCATATGATGGGCATTTGGTATATATTATGTCAAATATGTGGGCATCTTCTAGCTATTATACTACTTATGGATAACCCATATACTCGTTACCCAGTATATGCACATGTACTTGAGAATGGACCATTATCTCTTCCACCAATGGTTAGTGACATCCAAGTCATATAGTAGTATGAATGATACAGGTTGGGCATGTCGAGTTATATAGTACCAAATTATGGATGGGTATTTACCACAAGTGTTGAATAACGAATGGTCATTTTTATATGCTCCTGTCATGACCAAACACCACATATAGCCTAAAATACAAGTCATTATATGACATATATTATAGGTCACTTGTAAATTCATCATGGATAATATATCTAGTTATGCATTATTAAATTATGTCTGACCCATAAGGGTATGCATAATGCCTTAATATGCATAGTAATGTAGGTGGGAATAACTACATGTATAGATACCCTATACATGTAGTCTGTCCTATACATTGGTGATAACACCAAACATAATTATTGCACCACTTTGGCATCATATGTTGGAGTAGTTATTGCTTTGCCCTGTTGACAATTATGTGATGCACACATAATTGTACATACTTAATATTGTCAAGTGTGTACAATTGACAATATCAATCATATATAATGGTTAAGGATGTCGATGTTATGTCACCACATGTATCCACTTTTAGTATAATAGTTAAGGATGTAGATAATAATCATATATAAAAGTTAAGGATGTAGATGTAGATATTATTGTATCACATAATACATAAAATCATATGTATTTATGCCCTAAACATAAATGGTATAACTTACTTAACATTTGATGGCTTATGAGATGCAGACATATATGATATTATATGACATTAAATGCCCAAATCATATGTCAATCGTAGTGGATTAGCATATGATACACCAAAATTACTTGGTAAATATTAATCACATGTGCATACATAGAGATCCACCACACTTTATATGATCACTTATAATAGTATGCAAATGGTATACCTATACATGATATAATCAAATACATGGAGGTGATAATATATTGTTGGCCACTATGGTATACTACAATCACATGCATACCATTTTCCTTATAAATGGTATGTGACCTATCATAAGATAAGTATATCATATGAACTTGATCACATGGATGGTACACACATGGCAAGTGTTAGTTACATACTTATATCCTAATTCAATACGTTTTTTATATAGGATTTCATAAGATGTATTTATGCCCTAGACATAAATGGTATAACTTACATAACATCAAGTGTATACCCCACAATGTGTGTAGACAATTCCATACGTTATCGGCATTTAATGTCATATAATATCATATAGGTCTGCATCTCATAAGCCATCAAATGTTATGTAAGTTATACTAGTGGAAATGAAGTATCTAAACAGTATACTAGCACTAATAATGTTATGTATCTAACCTTAATTATAGTACTACTATGTATACATGTACATATGTGCCGATGGTACATGTAGTTATATCATCAAGTCCACCCATACATCTGACATAATATTGGTATAACCAATGTCCATATATAACTATAGTATACTCTAACATAACCAAATATATATTATGTTTGATATACATACCTATTACACTTGCATTGTAATATAACCCATGGACCCTCCAGTAATAATACCTATACATAGGTATTAGTCAGTAACTTATATACACCAGTATTGCCTCTATATCATGATTGTACTATAAGTTAGTGGAGTGGTATAGTATGATACAGTGGTATAATCTATTGTAGCTCAATAGCCATCATAGGTATTATATATAATCTCACTGCCATCATATATTACAGGTTGTAATAACTATGTATAGAGATCATATAAACCAATAAGATTATATATAACACCCACGATGGCTATTGTTATAATTTTGTATTTAGTGCATGGATTTTATCTAGATGGGAATCAAGAAAATTTGAAGTTAGAAATATTGATAGATAAAGATCTCTTCTGGTTTGAAAACCTCTTGTAACTATTCTTTTCGACTCTAAATGTTGGAAGAATAACTCGCACAACGGATTAGCAATCCGACGCTTTAGTCCACTCAGCCATCTCTCCCAATTCAAAAAAAAAAGTAATTAAATTGTTACATTACACAACACGTAAGGTTGGAAAAAGCCCCTTTGTGATCTCTCTTTATTACTTTAATTGTTTCGTAATTTAATTGTAATTAATTAATTTTATATTTGTAGACCCCATGGTATATACTTGTGCTCTTTACCCATTACCCACATTACATTGTGGGTAATGTCCATGAATATAACATATGTACATATCATATGTATGGACATTACCTATAATGTAATGTGGGTAATGGGTAAAGAGCACGGGGTATTGCCTGTATGAATACTATAACCCACTTATAAATAGTTCCAGCCATCAAATATTGTTCTTATGGATGGTAATGTATGGTCTTAATGCATATGGAGGATAGCAACATAGATATGTATTCATATTTATAACCCATCCATGATTGGTAAGTTCAGCTATAATACACTCCCTACCTAACTAGTAGGTGTAATAACATATACTATTGCCACTATAGGCAACCAGGTGTAAATAACATACTTACCAGGACAAACCAGTATTAAGGCATTAATAATATGAATGCAATCTAGGTATGTATATCAAACATAATTGATATACCATATAGCATAGTGTGTGGGACTATATAGCATACTCTGCAACAGGTGGGCATGGTAATGACATGTAGGATGTATATAATGCATCCTAAATATAGAACCCAATCATATAAATATTAGCCTATGATTGACAATAGGACATACCCATATATGTATGTCATATAACATTCACATATAGATGGATAACGTATAGATACATTATGTATAATATATGTCATACCACAAACATAATTAGTCTATTATGTTACCCATATATACCATCTATGATATGACCATTTATGTTATTGCTAATAGATAGTTGATTACAAGTCACATACCATTTATATAAGTGTACCTTAATGGGTATCCTACATATTCTTATATACAATCCTTAATAGGATAATTTATTAAGGATTATACTATGAGATCCAAATGGTACCTAACCAGTGGATGACTAGAGCTATATATATGTCTCATACTAGATCATATATATGGTATGTTTATATACAAAATTCATAAACTTGGAGTTGGATAAGTGTATAGTACCCATCATTATTAGTATGCCATGTATGCATAGGTCATATATATAGCTCATACCATATAGATCAAAAACAGAGTATAATAATTACTTAATTAAATGTCATGGTGCAAACATGGAAAACCACTATAATATGGTCTATCCTCCTTACACATATGGTGACATATGCCATAACTATACAACTAGTTACCAAATTGGTATATGGTAACACTAAATGTAGGTAGTACACTATATCCATAGATGATGTATACATCTATTGTGTTACTTAGAAGATAGTTATATCCATGGTAAACAACATATTAGGGTATAAGTGTACCATCGACACTTAGTGTACCATATACCAATTTGGTAACTAGTTGTACAGTTATAGTACATAATAGATAGGCATTATATACCATAAGGGTACCCTAATGTGCTGGGTACCCTAGGTGGTTATATACGTTGGCAGCCACAGTATATACACCTATAGCCCATGGATATATGGGGATTGATCACTATCATGTAGATATATACAAACCATATAATAATTCGAATGTGTTATAATAGTACAAGGACATCCATTGATTGTTTTCATATAAACTATACTATATATGCACCCCAATATAACACATACCATATAATACTCCCCAAAGTCATAAATGACACACAACATACATGGTTACCATATATAGTACTTGATGTATATCGGGGACACATATAGGATACCCATATAGGGGACACATATTTTAAATATGTAGTAGGTGAATGTATAATTTACGGACCAATAAATATTATGAAGTATACAGGTACCATATATATATAAACCTGTGCCCATGTATACTCCATTACATTGTACATACCTTTAGACCCATACAATGCACCTTAGTGATACTGTAATCAAGAGTGTAATGATTATGTAAAGGATAGGGTTGGATACACCTATATGGTATATAGACATATACAATATGTAGTTAGATACCTTCATACCAGACATATATAGTATAGTTTCCCCTACAATGGTAATATTAATTACATGTATGTGTACTTGGGCATATGTAACCATATTATTGACCATGCATGGTTAATCCATGCTAACACTGTATACTTGACATTATATGTTACTATATATATACAATGTGGAACATAATCCACATACTGTGACATATGCATACATTTCTATATGTATACCACATATTATGTGGTAGCTAAAGTGTACTTATACCAGCTACACTAACATGGATACCTATAAGTTACACCATACATATATATGGTTGTAATTGTATTACAACGTGGTATATCACTATTTGTATAGTGATATGGACCATATGAATAAATGGTACACATCCTGTTACTTTAATAATCTACCATTGAGAAATCTTAATGGTAGATTATTAAAGTACATATTGCATAACTTGACATATGTATGTTAATGTAACACCCCACTTTCGCTGGATCCGAACCCGATATCGACGATGATACCCGAGTCCGTGCCCCGCGAGGGTGGCGCGTCACATCACTAAACAAGTAAACTTGATATACTTTTTTTTAAAACCTCTTATCAAACATCGTTAATTTTGGGCCCATTTTTTCTTTTTCAAACATTTTGTTACTTAAACTGAAAACGAAACAAATCATATTGCAATCGATAAAACATAAAGCGCAGAAAGTTAATATCTCAAATTGTCACATTTTATTTCATAATCATTAACGGGATGTTACAGTTAAAATACCATACTGTGTCTACCCATATAACATTCATTTGGTGTAATAATAATATATTGTGCAAGGATAGTATGCCCTGGTATGTCACAACCATCCCTAGGACCTAACACATCATTGTATTCCATATCCATATATATATGCACTCACAATTTATCAGTTAGTGTACATAAATTTACAACCATGCCAACAGAGATGTCATTACTGATCCAAGCATAATAATACTACCAACTATAGGACATAGGGTATTATATAATGTAATGGTATCTCTATACTTATAGATACCTAAGACTTACCTATATGATTGGTATATTATATAGTCATTTTTATGTGTATAACTAATTACCCACATCTATGGTATATTAGTGATATAATGTATAGAGGTACATTATTTGACTATAACCAATCATTTATACCCATGGTATTCTAAGATTAGGTAAAGGGTACTTTTACAGAGTATGATATGCCATCATTGGATCTGGTATGAGTATATGTGGTGATAGCCATATGTCATCATAAACACATGGGTATACCTGCTATGGATGATATCTGTGTATATATGCTACAACACATAATATGTCTACTATCGTCAATGTTATATTACCTATACATTGTAGGTATGTCATACAGCCAAAGAGTGGGTATGCACATGCTTATATAAGAACTTAACTATATATCATTGGTAGTGCCCAATGCATAATATCACAATGCAAGTTAGTATATCATCATGTCATGTTATACATTGTTGATGGGAGTCATATGTTATACATTGTCTATTATACCTTGTATAATACATGAGATAAGACATAATGCATCATATGTCTTGGCTCATGTGTATGCATAATATATATGTTAATATACCTATCAATGTGTTTTCTCGTACTAATATAGACCCAGTTGTGAGTGGCTAATTTGCATTACCAAATCTAACATGCCTATATATGTATCTAGTTGGAAGATACATTCTTATCACATATGCAATGTCATATGTAGATTAAAACATAGTATGGATGTTCTGATAACATATACAATATGGTGTGGTGCATCACAATATCATATGCTGTAATACACCAATAGTAAGTATCCTATTTACTAAATATGTCACCATGTTGATACTAACCAAACTTATGTAAGATTAGTTGTAATGCAAATTGGCATATTACATAACCTTTGGATAAGAATTTACAAAACCTTAAGGTCTATACTAAACTTTGGATACTAATTATAGTTATGGGTCCATTATAACTACAATTAATATCCAAAGTGTAGTACCAATGTATACATGTATACTGCCCACATGGCCCACATTACTATACTATATCTTTACCTTGAGTCCATGGTAAAGATATACATATTCTTTATTGGTAACATTACTGATGGATATGGGTTGTAACTCTAATTACTTGTTTATTGAGTAATTAGGTATCATCCTGATATGCCTAATGGACCTTATAATGGACATACTTATATGCCAATAAGTAATCCAATATATGTCCCCATATTACATAACTAATGAGGTGCCGCATTAGTTATGTAATGTGTATATTACATAGAGATATATGGCCTCTAATTAGTTCCCAAAATTATACCATCACACAGATAACCCTGTAAATTAAATATGCATAATTAGGTATTAAATGGTCTATTAGGCATATGATCCAACCAAGCAACTTGATAACAATATGTGATATCATCTATATAGCCATTACCCATGATACCTTTGTATCCTGACCAACCACAAATAGTGGTTGGTTACCATTCACCTGACAAATCTAATGTGGATACTATATCATATGTATATCTATAGTAAATGATACATCCATGCACTATAGTCCATACATACCTTATATAGTGCCACTTATGCAATACCCATTATATACAATACATGTACAATACCCATTATGTACAATACATGGGCATGTATATAGTCAATCTCCATATACACCACAATCTTCATTATATATGTAACATATACATATGTCTCATACCATTGTATATTATAACATTTGCAATGGATAACCAACCTATGTTATCATTATAACACAGAGTGACACTATAAGCATATGTATGTAAATATAGCTATAGGGTCTACTAGGTATGACAACATATCAAGTAGGCCCTATAGCTGCATGTAAAATAATGCATGATTATTTTATCATGTAAATATCACTATAAGTTTATATATAGCCATTATGATTTTATAGTATAATGTAAAAAATGGGCATGGGAGTGTCTAGTTAATGCAACAGATGATACATGCTGGACCATATGGTATATCCTAGCATGACTATGTAAGTTATATATTACATAACTTTAGTGGTACCATCTATGTAGTATCAATATATATTGGTAGTATCAATATACACCACTATATTGATAGATATGGACCATAATATTCACTAAATATATTAGCTACTTACCATATGGTAGTAGTTAATATATGTCTGTAATATGGTGGGTACATTTATAGATACCATCACTTATAGTTATACATATATAACTACACCTACATGTATAAGCAGGTAGATTACCCATTGTACATCTAGTATGGTGTTATCACCTTCGTACATTTGGGTATGAAGTGTAGTTATTTGATAACCTATATGGATAACATATGTTATTATTGTTGTAGATATCCTAATATATATATTATATGTTTATCTATACACCTTTGGTAAGTGTGGGTACATTTATGTGTATATACAAAAATACACATCTAACATATTATCCCATGCTACGGGTATAGTAGCAGATGACAATTAATTGTATACCTGTATATTATACCATAGTGCACCCATATAACATTGCATTCTTACTTATATATGGGACACTCATGAATATATACCCATCAGAGCATATGGAATGGTTTATATGCCTTATTTATAGCACACTGGTTAGGTGAGTATTAATCTTTTATAGCACACTGGTTAGGTGAGTATTACTCTTAGTACCATTGCATGAACAGTATCATGTATATAAAGTAAATATGGACATGCTAACCACCTAATATATTAATGTGGATATAGAAACTGTACTAATTTATCCATGCACATTGGTGATGGAATATCCATAACCATATAATTCAATACATCATACGATATGTATTGCTGATGGTAAATGTAGTTACATCATATGGACATGGGATTACCATGTATATGTGGTATATGGTACATATGTTTATAAGGATATAAATGTAGGGTTGGTCTAATATCCCAAGTAATGTATTTAGAGATACATTTATACATAGTTATGGCATATATGGCTCCATGAGAGTAGCATATTACTGGCAAATGTGATATGGTATTATGTGCATACCCATACATCCACTCTTAGTAAACATATATAGTTATTACATTTATCTGTAAGGAATGTAGCACCTATAACACCACAATTGTATGACTAATTGAGTACAGGTGTCCATTCTTTGATAAGGTGCCACATATAGGATATATAAGAGATGTGTACAAAGCTAATTAAAGAACCTGTATGGCTTACTTAGGTCATGTAGTTTGATAGATATGGGATATTGGAATGATTTGGGTGTCCATACAATTTATAGGTATACGTCCCAGTTTACCATATTTATGGGCCCATGATCTCGTACCAAACTAAAACACATTTCTTAGAGTTAATGTATGACACATGTCACCCTGAAGTTCCAACTTTTAAATTATAATATATAGGATATACCTAACAGTATGATAACTTATGGTGTATATATTGATCCCACTATTATATATGCTTGTTACTCATTACCTTTAGCACATATGTATAATAGTACTCATTACCTTTAGTAATATGTGTGGACATTAATCAAATATATTAACATCATAGACTTGTTATTATGAGAACCTACATAATGGTCTGATACCTTATAACAACCAAATAAGAGTTAGCAACCCTATATTTGTTTTATAACCAACCACCTGCAATGGTGTACATGTGATTTAGCTCTGTGAACTCTTGTCACCAACCATCAATATTTAATGTAGTAATGTGGGAGGTTCCTTTGGTATAGTCCCTTTGTACGTAATATTATACACCTTAGATTTGAGAGTGGAAGTACCCTAGTCTATCATAGGCAATACATGCATCCACTCATTACGTACATATGTTACAATTAACCTTCTGTATGTTACCCACCAACTTTATAATAACCTTAATATACTATCCAATGATTACATGTGTTATTGACAATATATATGTAATACTCAAATACCCAGATTATATAACCACATATTTATGTGTGGTTATACATGCTTGGTATAACTACAATTATACTATATGGCTTTTTTTACATTGTATGATATGGGCCTGCCATATTTTTAGTTAATATAGTCTGATGGTACCATAGGTCAAAGGCCTATTTCCTTAGGGGTATGACTATGTAAGTTAATATGTATATGGGAGCATATGTAATGATACATTATATATATACCGTAGTGTCAAAAAATGTCCAATGTACTTACACGTTAGGTTGTACACCTTATATATACCGTAGTGTCCAGAAATGTCCAAATGTAGGGTATATAACCCAACATATAAGTACATTGGACATTGGGCACTACAGTATATATATAATGTATCATTACATATGCTCCCATATACATGATAACTTACATAGTCATACCCTTAAGGAATAAATGGTAGTGGTGTGCGTAAGTATAGTATGCCACACAAATAAATTACCCTCCATTATGTTTAGATATACTATCCAACCGTGGTATAGTCCAATACTTATATAGAGTATTACAACCATTGTATGATAATGTTCATACATGATTGACTAGTATAGTGTCATTCATATTATACTATGTAAGTAGGGATATATGGTGTTAGTGCCATGACATACCCATAATAATCCAAAGGTATGTACTGTACAATTGTGACAGGCGTATATATATCCTATAGCAGTGTATCCATATGCTACTAATACAATATATGGATACATTGTACATACCTTTGGACCCATGGCATAGGACCTGGGTCCAAATATGTAATGCCATATAACATACGTACAAATTATATGTGTACGGGTACATACCTTACTAGTTCCATACAATACCCTTGATAGTGATAGTTGTTTAACTGTAGGCACGGGATGATATAACTATAATAAACATTTGGTAAATACCCATAATACATGTGATTCCATACACTCTATAACCATGGTTCTATCGCATACACATTACTATCCTCATATATCCTATATCATATATACTATACATACATGTGTGTATACACCCACGGACACCATGTATGCAATACCAGGCATGGCATATGGTATATGGATTACCATGAGTGCCTTGGTAGCATGTACTTATACACTAATTGGGTGGTAATGTCACTACCAATTAATATAGTAGGTATGTACTTGCATGAGTGGGGAGTATATAGTCACCCCACACATGGGGACATTAATATGGTATTTATATCGAGCACCCATGTTATTAACAATAGTATGTGGGTATGTTAGGTGGCGATACTATAGATGCATTTCTTGCTAAATACCATTAAGATGGGTAAGGTTAAGTACATAGTTTATACCTGGGTCCTATGTCACACCATAACACTATATGGTATTAATCGGAGTACCTATACTATATATCAACTATGGTAATTGGGGATATAGGGCCCAATATATATTATACTTAATACATAGATATATGGGTGTTAATATGGTATATTGTGTAATTAATATGACATGTACATATGCTAAGGTAGTAATGTATACTTATATTGCACCACTACCTGATTGGAGTATCCCCAATTATCTCTATATCATACTTACACTCATGGATACTTATTATATAGAAGTACATAACTACATATAGGTATGCAGTTATGACCAGTGAATGGATCAATACTCAACCTATGTTATATAATAGGCAGGGAGTATAAGTGCCATCTATATGGTAACTATCACATAATATGGGACCTTCCTAATCCTTATCACTATTTTTAAGGATACTGATATTTTATAGAGTACCATTATGTTATTTTGGAATGTCACATTAATAGTAATTGGTTATCCAAATGAGTGGTATTGTTACTTGTGACATTATGGCAGCCATAAATATATTATAGGAGATGTGACACATTGCCAACCTCAAATATAGTACTTGGTAATGCACCGTTGTCCCTATGATGGCTGTCATAATGTAACCTGGAATATGTACTGCATCTCTATTAATATGATTGTATCACACTACTATATGTATTAGTACAAGAGTTTCATCATCTGCATCTCTATTAATATATTCTAGGCTCAGCAATTATATGGGCCATCTTAATCAATTCTAATGATTATTGAGTGCCTTTGACCTATAGGTAATATAGCAAACCATAAGTGGACTGCCTTATAAGTTCTGGCAACTATAACATACATTGACTAAATTCCATATGCAACCACCTCATATTGGTTGTATATGGTACTATAATACATGAATAGGCTATATCACAATGTTTGTACATATTATCTCTTGTATGAAGTCATGTAGTCACTATATTACATAGTCACAGTAGTTATTTATGGGTATTAAAGCACTTATATGTGACATGACATATAAGTTATCTATGGATCTTTAGGATATCATGTAAGATATCCTAAATGAGTATCCAAGGTAGGTACCAGTGTATAGGGTGGAATACATTAGGTACCACATCTTACACTAAATTATAGGGTAATATATGCATGTCCACATATACATACTTATGTGTTATATATAACACATGTCACAATCCTACTATATTATTGTACCAATGTTGATCAACCATAGTGTATGTCACATACTCGGAATATATCCACCTAATACGGGTATTACTGTTAGTATTATACTTCAATCCATATATGACAATCCTATATGGGTGGTATATTCTCCATCGGTACACACATCTTGCATTGTGGTTAAGTATAAATTGGCTATTAATGTCAATGTGGAGGACATCCATGACTTATAATCACCTATATACTGGACATATATTATATACCCTATATGTTACCATATGTTCTATGCAATAAAATTTGTATCTTCACTTAAGGTATATAAGTCATGGATGGTATGAATTTATGTATAATGTACATTATATGACAACACATATATCATTAGCTGGCATATACTATAATGTAAGGGCAATGTTTGTGTACATCATAAGTGGGATAATACCATAGTATTTTCCTTTGTGTATTATAAATATGTTAAGGTCTGTCTCCTTTTACTTAACATATGTTTAAAGGGAATGTACATGACATACCCACGTATCGCCACTTAACATTAGAAAATATCATACTAAGATATATGATACTTTAGGGTGGATGTACTATATAATGTGTGAATTATTATAGATGGATACTTTGATATTTTGTAATCCCAGTATCATACATTATGTCATTATAACACCTATACCATGATAAGGTTATACCTAGTGTGGTGTACACTACATTGTGACATCAATAGTTGGTACAAATTACTTGTAGCCTACAGTCATATAAATGGGTACCCATTCAATTATTATATTGTGCTACCATGTACATGATATACTATGTTTGCATGTCATGTACAAACATAACCCATACAATAAAAGTACTAATTTGATGCACGTATACATGGTAACAACCATATATATAATGTAACCTCTAGTACCTTATGAGTACCCCCATATATACCACATATGGGGGTATAATCCTCCACAAAAGTACCTTATATGGTACCTTACATTGTAACGTTTATATATTGGAATGTACAAGTTAAATCATACTTGTACTTATGTATACACTTGCAATGTATGGATTACTATACGATCTATACCCACTAATTTATACCCCATAATACTACATCCTAATATGCCATATACTCACTTGGCTGTATTAATATGTAGTTAATATTAATTACACATCATTATGCACATATGGGTATGACATCATATGTGCATAGTTATGAGTATAGCCCCATGTTTAATATACCGTGATACCATATATGGCTAGTATGTTACCTGACATACCAAGATAATGGTTGACATACATACAGCGGGTTGTCCTCACTATATGTTTGGAATGGGTAACTGTACCCATTCCACTTGTGTGGTGATGATGTATAATAACCTACTAACATTACAATTTTGACAAATATATGTAATGGTAGTATGTTGTAGATACCATGTATGTGCAAACAGTGGTATACCCACAAATTATGTTCGCGTATGCATGATAATGGGTATCATATCAATACCCATTGACTACATATAACATTTATATAACCTATGTAATTTACAAAGATTATGTTACAGCCATTTGTAAATTATATAATATCCATAGTATATGCATCACCTCCATCACCTGTATATCATACCATTGGATGCATATAATTAACTGATAATATACCATGGGGCATGTATTCATGCAACATGCATAAGTGATATGTATACACTTACCCAATATGATGCAGTATACCACTTACCGCGCTTAAGGTACCCATACCACATGTCCTATAATATACCACCCAATATGCCTACATAACCATAGTCAAATTAGCGCATGCTGAGCAACATATGGATATAATTGTATATAGTATAGGTTGCAATAAACATAATGGATGTACCCATGTATATCTATCCATTATAATGGTACACAATATCATGGTCCCACACATCACCAGCTATAAATGGGGATATGTACATATATATATGTATAAGGTTTCATACCAAGACAGTACCCTAGTATATAAGTGTTAAATTAATAGCACTTTATACATCCATAATTGGGACACATAAAGTGTTAACTATATATATGTGTGTTACTATCCCAGGTATAACATATAAACCTAACTCAGACTATCTAAATGGTCAAGAAAGAATATACCCAATATACTAACCATTAGGTTCATGTATATTATATGCAAAGATATATATATATACATATAC
>JANQBM010546456.1:0-16757 GCA_025594535.1 Erythroxylum domingense | reverse complement strand
GGCCCAAGTGGCTAATAAAAGTGATTGTGATTTTTCAGTGTATGAGATGTGTTCTGCTTTCAGTTGAAATAAATAAAATGTTTAAAAACAAGTGAGCACACAATAAGTGCTAAGTGTAAAATGTTTTCAAAGTGTTTTCAAAAAAAATTTTAATTTATACCGCTTTTGTTAAGTGTTTAGTGAAGTGTTAAGTGATGTGACATGCCACCTTCGCGAGGCACAGATCCGGGTATCACTGTCGATATCGGGTTCGGGTCCGGCGGGAGTTGGGGTGTTACAATTAATAATAGAGATATTTGAAATATATTTGATTATCGAGTCCTATTTGAAGTTGTTTTTTTAAGACATTGAATGCTTCTAAATTGTTGAGGAAAAAGAACACTCAAAGAAGATACGATTGTGCCTTTATAAGGAACAATCATAGAAGGAACATGCTCTATTATCTATTGGAATGAAAGTGATACGGTCTCTTATTCAAAATTTCCTTTAAAAAACATTAGTTTTTTATTATTCCTGTTATCTAATTTGTTATCAACCATTTGTGATAAGAGTAAACAATCTTTATTAATGAATCTTAATCAATAGGATTCTTAAAGATTTTGAGGAGGTTGTTAAGAATTTCCATTCAACTTAATCATATGCTTTGTAATGCAATTGATCTCATTCAATTTCCTGTAATAATTCTTCAACAATTCTTAAACTACTAATAATTTATCTATGATGTTCTTTCCATTATAAATGTCCTTTTAGTAAAATTCAGAATGATCTGAGTTACTTGCATAATTCAGTAATACTCAGTTTGATTTCTAAAAATATGTCTTCAAAGTAATATTATGTATGACCTTAGTTACTTGCATTACTAAAAATGATTGATTCTAAATGTTCTTTGGTATATAGTGTTTGGAAAATATTGATAATATGCTAACACCATTATTTCCCATGATTTCATTAATATAATAGAACTCTTCTCATTATATTATGCATTACTGAAAATTGGTAATCAATTTCTAGTATCGATTAAATAACAATATTATTGCTATTAAAATTTAATTTGAGATAAGATTTTCTTAATCTGTAAATAAAATAAATAACGGATTAGACTAACATTCTTAACAAGTGAAACTTTAATCATTATCCACAAGAATTTTCCCTTTTTTCCCATAAGAAGGAGTAACAATGTATGGGCTTGTAACAGAGGGACTCTAGCAATAAATCTGTCATAAACTTCATTTCTAGCCTAGTTGTTGGGAAAGTTGTAATTTCTAAGCATATTTCTAGTTCTCCTTTAGGCACCTCTGCCTTCAATTCCAATAGCTTAGCATACTCATTTAATAGATGAAACATGTAATCATAAACAAAGTTCATCTTTTAACTCCTTATTAATTAAATTGCTTACTACTATACCTATTGGAATCCAACTGTGATCGAATCACAAGCGCAGCGGAAAATAAAATTTTTTTATAGATTCTGAGCAGATCCCGATAATTGTATAAACTTGAATAAAACATAAACGATTTAGAAAACGTACCTTATTGGCCATCCTATTGAAAAAGCTTCGAAATCATACCTTTAGAAATCGTACATAAAGGTGACCATTATGTTGTGGAGTTGTAGGAGGAGATCATTATGAGAGAATCCCATTATCTTTTAAGTAACCAAGAAACTCGTGGTCTAAGTGTTCACCACCTCGTTCTGATCTAAGCATCTTAATACTTTTTCCAATTTGTTTCTCTACCTCTAGTCTAAATTCTTTGAACTTTTCAAATGATTCAGACTTTTGTTTCGTCAAGTACGCATAACCATATCTAGAATGGTCATCTGTGAACATAATGAAATACGAGAATCCACCCTTAGCATTTATGGACATAGGCCCACATACATCTAAATGTATTAATTCTAGTAACAAAATAGAACGTTATCCCTTTCCCTTAAAGGGTAGTTTGGTCACCTTTCCCAATAAGAAAGATTCATAAGTTTCATATGATTCATATTCAAAAGGATCCAAATATCCTTCCTTATGTAATCTTGTGATTTTAGTTTCATTGATATGACCCAACCTATAATGCCATAAATAAGATGGAGTTTGATTATTTAATTTTCTTTTCTTACTATTTACGTTAAGAATTGACCTTTTAAGATCTAATTCATACAAACCATTTGTAAGCAATCCAGATCTATAATAAATATCATCTTTATAAAGACAAATCCATTCAAATCTAAATAAGAAATAGAAATGATGTTTCTTGTAATAACAGGAACATAATAACAATTATCAAGTTCTAATATAAGGCCAGAAGACAAAGTTAAACTACAAGTTCCTATAGCTAATACAGCAACTCTTGTTCCATTGCCAACTCGCAAGTCCACTTTGTCTTTCCTCAATGATCTACTCCTTGTTAACATTTGCATGTTATTACATATATAAGTACTATAACCAGTATGTAATACCTAAGAATGTGGAACAGAAGTAGAAAGATTGATCTCAATCATAAATATACCTGAAGAGATAGCATCCTTAAGCTTCTCATCTTTCAGGATAGCAAGATAAGATGGGCAGTTCCTCTTCTAACATCCGTTGAATCTGAAATGAAAACATGTGTCCTTGTCATTGCTCTTCTTCTTGATACCTCGTTTGGATTTTACTACATTAGTAGAAGCCTCCTATTTCTTATTATTATTCTTCTTAAAGCCTTTTTCTTGCTTTTAAAAGAACTAACAACAAGTACAGAACTGGGTTCCTTCTTAAGGCACCCTTCTATAATCTTAAGCATGTTCAACAGTTCAGGCAATGTCATGTCCTTCTGGTTCATGTTGAAGTTCATGACGAACTGTGAAAAGCTAGAACTAAGAGACTACAGCACCAGATCAACGCTTAACTTGTTGTCCATGACAAAACCTAATTGGGCCAATTTTTCAATACACTCAATCATCTTCAGCATATGAACGTTGACTGAATATCCTTTTGTCTTCTTGCATTGAAATAATGCCTTGGATATTTGATATCTCTCCACCCTACTTTGTGCACCAAATAACTCCTTAAGATGCAATATCAAAGTAGGTGCATCCATGTTCTCATGCTACCTCTGGAGTTCAGTAGACATGCAAGCTAGCATCACACATGTAGCTTATTCAACGTCATCAATATAATGTCGATATTTCTCCCAATCTTCATCAGTCACATCTGAACAAGGTTCTGATGGAGCAGGAGTATCAAGAATGTACAACTTTTTCTCTTGCTTAAGAACTATTCTTTGGTTTCATAGCTAGTTCGAAAAGTTAGGTCCAGTCAGCTTGTTGGCATCCATGATGCTCCTCAATGTTAGGTTGGTATTCATCTTCAAATTCAATAATCGAAAAAACATAAAAGAGCAAATATTAGTTTATATCCAAAAATTAAATAAAATAAGGACTTTAAAATTATTTGATTACTCCTACTATTTTATTCAAAGTAACAACCCTCACTATTATATTAAAAAAATATTAAATAATTTCCTAGTGGGCTAGGATCCTATTTAAAATTAATTGATCTTGAGTTTTCTCAACAACTAATTAAAAATAAATTAGGTAGAAAATAACTTTTCAATCACATCTCATATCACTCCTAGAACCGTTAGGTGACAACTTTTTCCAAAATATATCATATATATTATTCCTAACCTTGCCTTTAAATATATATGATCATGAGTTTACTCATCCAAATTATACGATTTTAGTTAAGTAGGACCCATTAATTTAAGATAAACATATTCGGGTTGTAGTGACCTTGAGTTCACTCAATAAGCCAATCCATAAACAGAATTCTAGTTTTATTCTTAAATAATGGAAGGCAACTATCACGGTCCTAACACATACTTAATATTTTATTGAGGGATTTAAAATTTAAAAAATTTCTGATCTCATCTAAAATAATATAATCTCATTACATTTATAATTTCAAATATAATCTAATTATGAAAGAAATTATTTAAAAATTTTGCTTGATTCAAATTATTGATTTGATATCAAAATTTAATTTAATAATTCAACTCTTGAAAAATTAAATTAAATCCCAAACCTTTCCTAATAAAATTCCCTTTGAAAACAATTTTCAAAAGTTTCTAAAGCACTTTTCAATTTTATTAGGAGTATCAATTAATTTAATCCTTATTAAATTAATAAAATTGAAGATTTAAGGATTTAAAACAAATTAAAAAATATAAGGGCATGTGCCAGACGCAGTTAATATAATCTTGACTGAACGCGCCAGTCAATATATACGCGCCAGTCAATGTTTACACTATGACAGGTGGGAAGATGATGGGCGCGTGAATCACATGTCGTCTTCTCTGCCAGAACCATCCCCAAATGTGTTTTCCTCCCATGTTTATAAATCAAAACCACCCAAAACCCATGTTTTTTAAACCGACATCCAATGATTTTCAACCATCGAATAGTGCTCCACGACCGTCCATACCGGTGAACCTCGTCTTCATGCCGTAGAGCTTCCTATCGTTGTCCTCTATGCTACCCGCGTCCACAGGTTGGGGTTGCATTATGGGCATTAACCCATCATCTTCTCCAGTAGATGGGTCGCCAGTCGATGGGTGATTAATGCCCATCAAGTTCTCCAGTGGCTATTGGGATGGGTTCGATGGGCGATTAAAGCCCATCGACTTCTCCACGCCACAGTTTCACATTCAAAAGAATAAAACACATGCAGCACAAAACGTAGGCAAAATATTAAAGTATAGAAACCCAACATAAGCATTATAACACAAGGCAATAGTCGCAAGCAATAACTAGATTTCAGAAACCAATAGAAGCACAAAATCGTAGATGCATCTGGGCATAATATATAAAACATAATTTAAGGTTTCTAAAACCAGAGTAAAATATTTTTTTTAATCGTCTTGTTCGTTAATCACAAATCGCATAACCATAGGGATACAGAAAACAATTTTAAGAATCAATATAAAGACCAATCGGGAAAGAATTTCCAGAACTTTTAAACATCAGAGACTGGAAACAATTCTAGATAAACGCATTTTTAAACATAGAATAAACATATGTGATTTTCAGATCAACCAAAAACAAGAACAGTCTTCGGATAAAGACAAACTCTAAAGCAAAACATATCAATTTTTATCAAAATCAATAACAATCAGGCAACGAATCCAAGTAAAATAATTAAAGGAGTCCCTGATACCATTATTGGAATCCAACCGTGATCGAATCACGGGTGTAACAGAAAATAAAATTTTTTTACGAATTCCGATCAGATCACGATAATTGTTTAAACTTGAATAAAACATAAATGATTTAGAAATCATACCTTGTTCGCTATCCTGTTGAAAAATCTTCGAAACTTTTTCTGATTAATCAATCATGAGCAGTTCAAGCGTCCAGCCTCTGATGGTATCAACAGAGCTATTCTCAACTGCTTTGAGAGGAAAAAGACAGAAGTGCTAGCTTTCAAAAGTTTTTTCGTATTTATAGAAAAAATAATAAGACTCTTTTATTAAAATTAAATCTCTTTAATTATAATTAAAATCAAATTCTAATTATAATTAATTTAGTTTTAATAAAATCAAATATCTCATATTTATTCCCCAAAGTTTCTCAAATTTATAATTAAGTCCAACTTAATTAAATTGATTTTTTTCACAAATTGCCCTTTGATGTGTGACCCATTAGGTTCCTAATAAATTGGCAATGATTATAAATTATAATTCTAATTCACAATTAGAATTAGATAAATTAAAAATTCTTTTAATTTATCTTTAATTCTCCAATTAAAGAATTAATAATCATAAATCATAATTGACGTCTAGTAGTATGTCATGATTACTCAAATATTCGGAATGTCATAGTGATTGACTTAACCTATCCATGCATGGCTATAATGTATAACTTAATCATTTCGTCATTCAATATTCTAATTGAATAGAGTATAAATATAATGTCTACTCTTATCATCTAATCATGTTCATTCTTGCTAATAAGTAATTGATTTATAATTGAAATTTGAAAACATCTTTTTCAAATGTCAATTCACTCTAGCTAAAGAATTCCATAAATCATTACTAATTAAGAACAATAGAATATTCTCTCTAATTACTTTAGAGTGACGAATCCTATATTGACTTACTCAACTATCTACATATGGTTCATATTGTATCCAATTACTACCGACTGAATTATCCTAGGACGATTCATAAGTAGCATCAAAACACAGTAATTCTCACACTAGATACCTTGGTAATTTAAGTCTGAGGATCAATTATACAACCATCATTGTGAGATAATTCACAAACACACAAGTAATGTTCCAATCAGGATTCTCATAATCGGGTCAGCTAAGAGAACTTATTCTCTAATAAGCACTCACATGTTTGTTTAAGTGTCTCCACACTTTAATTTAAGAGATCAATTAGTTTCTTCATAAGAAAGAAACAAACATAAGCTAGTCTAACAATTTCATCAATACCCCGTCTTGATGAAACTATGACTAGGAACATTTTATGAACAATATAAAAAATGCAATTTGAATCTCATAATTATAATCGCATTATAATTTCTAATTGCATAATAATTATTCCATGGATTTTATCTTTATGATTAATAATTAAATAATTAACAAATACACAAAGATGAAGAATGCCTTTTATTGAATAATATTAATGTCATACAAATAAATTTATAACCAAAATAAATTTGCTGCAAAGGCATAAACCAACACTACTAACTACTACATGTTTACGATTATATGGGCACTGGTCTCTGTTTCAATTATTGCGCTCACACGCCTAGAAGAATTACCATTTACCAGAGCTACAATCTATGACTTCAAAAGGCAATTATTGTAGACTTCAAACTTAAAGCATAATAAAATTTGTGTATATTTACATTTGCTATATGAATCAACAACGAATTTAATGGATTTGCATTTATTCCTAGCCTATATAGGCCAATAATGTTCTATTGGTTGCATATTTCTCCTTAAGAAATCGTGGAAATATGGCTTGATAAACAATGTGGTAGAATCATGGGCAATGTACTTCTCACTAACCGACCAGGAGTATCCTTCAATGTAGATTTTGTACCAGTCAAAACTCTAGAATTGCTCATCTAGATTACCAATTCCAAGACCAGTATTACCCTTTTCGAGACAATCAGTTTAACCTGCATGTACATTGGTTTGCCACGTCTAACTGCTTAAATCCTTATTGGGATTCTCTGATCCAATCCTCAAAATTATAATCTATTTATGAAAAATTTTTGACTATTAATTCTAGTTTTAACTCAAAGAGGATTATTATAATAACTGATAACTGAAACTTTTAAGTATTCTTGTAATACCTCAAAATTTTTACCTGGATGAACAGGCAAGCATTTCAGTCTTGTTTATCAAAGACATTGCTTTTTAGAAGATCCTGCCTAGTTTCTGCAACAAAAGTGAAGATTTTTCAAGGATGTAGTTTTGCACAAATTATGAATGGCCGCAATGGTTATGAGTTTTTTTAATAAAAACGGAAAAAAAATCAAAAGTGAAATAACAAATTAACACCTAAATTTGGTAATGTAATTCAACACACTTTGCCTAGGTTTACGGGGCCCTCACCTAGCTTAATACTTTCATTGATAATAATAGTTTTATACAAGGCCTTATTGAGCTAACTCACTCAACCCTTATCCTGAGTATCGGTGAATGTAAATCACACCTAATAGTACGATTGCCTTGTACTAACCTCAATAAAGGATTTCCTCAATAATGTTTTATGGTAATGATACGAAATAAACAACTTAAGTAATTAAACAATAACTAACATAAATAAAGATAACAACTGAGATAAAAAGCAATCACTTTATGGTGAATTCAACTCTTTAAAAGACAGATCTGAAAGTTGTTTACCAAGATTACTTCAATAGTTAGATCAAAAATATAAACCAACAAAAGGAATTCATGGCTGCACTAGGAAAACATCAATCACGGCTGACCAAGGAGAAAAACAACTCCATCGAAGTTACGCAAGAGCCAAACATGAAATCAGTCATCAAAATCAGACCTTTAATTACGTTGAAAAGTGGTATAAAAATACCCAACTGAATCACTCAATTGTCGATTGAAAAACCATAGTTTCCTACTACTCAATAAATTAACAACTAAACAAAAGGGACATACGGCAGTGAACAAATCCAAACCAAGAAAAAGAATCATGATATCAGCTAAAACACAACCTTTTTGTCCAAATCACCCAGTTAGGTATCTTATCAACCAAGAGACAAATCACATCAGCAAAATATTCAATCAATGACAAAAACTCATAAAGAACATAGTGGACACACTTTCAACCTTGGTTTCATAAGATAGCTAGAAAAAGATTTCAACAGATACGCAATCCTTGACCCAAAAATCAACAATATAGAAAGAAATTTCGACCCAAATAACTGCATATTTTTTTTCAATCTAAACCATAAAATCCTAGCTGTCAAACTCAATAACACCTGTCCTTTTGAACTCCAAAAACAGCATAGTTGTAGCCCTAAAATTTGGATGAATACCTTAACAAAACAGATTCAGTTGATAGTCAAATCTCCAAAAAATTTTGCTTCTTAGATAACTATTATGTAAAAATAGAATATGTATTTGAATCCCTTCTTGATTAGAATTTTAAACCTTATTAAAACTTAGCTAGAGTTCGTATAAACACAACTAGGTCTAATTATCAAATAATGTCTAAAATTAAATAATAACATATAATCACCCATATCTTAACAATCTCCCCCTTTTTGGCATTATTTGTCACATATTTGAAGCTTCCCTTAAAAGATATAATTGGACATATAACATCGAATTCACAATCCATAAAGAAACTCCCTTTTAATCGAACATGAGGCTCCAAATAACTTTAAAAATGCACTTGGAAAATATCCGAATAAACAATAATCCAAAGTTAACAAAAACAACTAAGTTCTCCAAGTAAACATAATAGTTATAGCTAGACTGATAGTCACAGAGATACCTTGAAATCTCCCTTAAATTGAACAGCCATATTAGTTGAAAATAAATAATCATGCATCTCCCCCTTTGGACAAAACAATGCCAAAACGAAGGATTCCTTCAATGTGAACAATCTTACCCACGATATAGAGAGAAACTATAATGAAAATTAAAAGATCTAAACCATAGAAAACTCAAATCTTCATATAGGTCTCCAATCAAGTATCTATATTTTTTAATACAACTCCGTAAATCAAAATCCAAAAGCAAAATTATCACATCATCAAGCAAAGCCTCATGTTCATATCAAATATACTATTTAAGAAGTAAAAGCCAGACACACACCAATCAACTGAAACATAGAAAAATAATAGATAAAAACTCAAAAAGTCTATATTTTAACTCTTTCGAACCTTTTTTAAGAAACAACATCAAACTATACTTCAAAAATGTAAAGTACACAATTCCTGTACCCCTCAAAGAAATTCAAAGTTGGGCTCATTCCTTGTCATATTAACTTTGTCATTAGATGTTTGGTTGGTTTCTCCCTCATAAGCAGCTAACCAATCCTCTGTCTAACTAGTTTCTTTAATTGTAGCAACTAATTGTGAATCTAGAAATTTTCTTATTTTTCCTTCACTAAGTATTTGTGCTTATAATTGAACTTTTCTAACCTAAGTATGCTTCAATAACATGGGATGCTACTTTTGGAAATTTAACGGTGAGAAATTATAAGCAGGATAGCAAATTGCATAACCCAATCAAGAATCAACCTAGAAACTACTAATTAAGAGAAAGGGGATTTTAAACTGACTTTAATGAAAATCTAATTGATTATGAAATTATCAAATTACCAGGTTTAGACAGCCCTAGGGTGGATTACTCTCTCTCTTTAACCTTAACTAACAATCCCTAATCAGATTATGGAATTATAATCTCTTGATTTCCAATTTACCCCAAAACCTAATTTAGTTTTTGAAATTTTCTAATAACCTACCGAAACTTATGCATAATCTCTCACTACATAAATTTAACGATTTGATTCAATTCTTTATCTATCAAACTATCTAACTCTTGCTAGCCCAATTTGATGATATTTACTTAGTTCACCCTCTTAATTTGTTACTAAATTATTAAGAACAGAAATTGAATCATGAATAACTCAATAAAATCACAGTAAATCAAATTTATTAATATTAAAGAAGAAATCCCGATGGTAAGTTTAGACAATATCCTCAACCTTTAACAATCTATCATATATGGCCATCTCAAATTCTATACAATTGCAAGAATGAAATAAAACTGAAATAGTTCGGAATGGATCATGATGGAGGCAGCAATGGTAGGAAACCACCTATTCTGGCAAGTATTTCGCGTCCAACTTCTTCTCCGTGTCTCTCTTCCTTTGTCTCTTTCCTCAAAGTATCTTGATAAGCTATCTAGGGTTTTGAAATTTGGCTGATGCAAAAAGCTATTTTCTCTATTCTTTATGTTTCTTAAATACCTTGGAAACCTTAGGGTTTGTTCGAGGTCGAAACGGTCTAAAAAGTTCCTCGAAACTTAAAGTTTTCAAGTATTTTCATATCTGCCTGATGCAGGCCATGATTGAGGCCCATGATCGTGGCTAGCGTCTAACCCTCCCTGTCATAATCATGACCAAAGTGTTACTATCGTGGGCTATTGTGCCACAATCGTGGGCCGTGGTTTTTGCCCGAAACTTCTCCGTTCTTTGCCGTTTGACCCTAAAACACTAACAAACACATCAAGGTACCTTCAAAAACATAAAATTTAAGCTCAAACACTCATACTAACCCATAAAAGGATTTACACACAAACTAACACATTTAAAACCTAACCACACACTCAAAACTCAAATTAACACTAAATAACTAGCAAATTGAATCCTAAAACATAACGCAAATCACAATTATCACATGCCTATTTACCCATGACTAGGACTTTACGGTTTTAAAATAATCCATTTCAGATTTCACAATCACAAGGAAAAGATGTTATGTCTTTATTCCACATTCCTCAAATTTAACATATATATATGCACTTCCAACTATTCATACCTTACAAGCATAAACACTTGCAATAACGTACCATTAAAGGGATTATGTATTTACACATTCGATATCATGACACAAAGTTCCAATTTGTAAACAATCATATTCAGTTAACATAACATAAACCTTTTGAAACACATCCTTATTCATAAAAACACATTCATCTTTAAACACATCATTCTTTTCAACATTAGACAGACAAATTACTAACAAACCTCACATTCTTTAAGTAATTACTTCCATTAATAAACCATAACTCAATTACCCTTTACTACATTATTCTAACATCATCTAGGTTCATTTTAAATCTCAATTAAGTTTAATTAAACCAATGTTAAAAGTCCTAACCTTACATATGTCAACAATTGCATAAAACCAAGTTTAACATTTTTTTCTAGATTTTCTCATGATAGGATTCGGGTCACTTTTGTATGGCCATTCTGGCATAGAAACTTTGGTTTCTGGGTGATAAGTTCTTCTAAAAACATGTTCCTTTATGTCTTAAGTTTCTAGTGAACTATAGTTAAGACAAGTTGGTTCATTATTTCTAGAGTTATACTCAAAATAATATAGACTAATTTCAAACAGTGGTGGTAACCAAAACTTAACTTCAAGACAAATTTCAAAACACTTAGAGACAAAACTAAAATTCCATTCCTTCATCAAAATTGTAAAAATATGTATTTAGGTTAATCTGCAATTAAAATCACCTAATTTAGATATCTATAGGTCACGTTACGGCCAAAATACTGAGGTCTATTTAGTGGAACCATTACCAAAAACACTCATGTCTTACACCTTTAACACCCCTTCAGTATAGTTCATCAATTCCACTTCTATTCCACCTTATTCATGGCTCAATATCTTCCACACCCGACCAGAAATTGGCATACAAGGATTATTTTTCTAGCATTTAATTCTTTTCATCTTAACACATATTCTAATCAATTCAAGTATCAAACATTTCATATTTTAATATGAAATCAAGTTTAGAATTTCCTTACCTTCTTATCTTCAAATTTTAACTTCAAAGAACCAGCTAATCTAACAAAATTGAAATAGCATTGCATTTGTCAAACCAGAATTATTTTTCTAGCACTTCCAAGCAATCAACACACATCTAAAATCAAGGTATAACTTCAAAAATAACAAGACAATAGCACCGAAAATGGAAGGTCCTACTTATTAATACAGTAACTTACAAAGATCAAAGTGAAGATGATCCAAAATCCAGTAAAATTTTAGAAGTTAAGAGGGAGTGAGTGGTTTCGGTGGAGAGGAGCAAGGAAGAGAGTGAAGAAAATTCTAGTAGAGAATTTGAGACCTTTGGATGCTAGGTGTCATCAAACTCCTTAAGCATGTGTCAACTAACATGTCATGCCATGTAACACTTGATTATGCTACCATTTGTCACCTTAACATTCTGCCATTATTCGCCTATAATTCAATTCACATGTTAGTCCAGAATTGGTCTACTTATCACATAATCATTGGTCAATTTGCTAATCAACCAATGGTGTCAAATGTCATACAAAATATAGGCTTAGTCATACTAATTTTCATGTACCAACTTATCTTGCCATTTGACAATTTTCCTACTCCAAATGTCCATTTTAATACCTCAATTCTCTAGTGGTAGTAATTAATCCCAAGTCATTAAGTATGATCCATTAACAAAAATTCAAGACATATGCAATTTACAATCATATCACAATTTCTAGTACATATACTTTCATGCATATGTAATATTTCAACTAGGGTATAATTTGGGGCCTTACAATTCTGTCCCCTTAAAAGAATTTCATCTTTAAAATTCATACCTGATCAAAATGGTCGAGGATACTAAACCCTCATGGTCTCTTCTGGTTCCCATGTCATTTCCTCAAGTCCATAGTGTTGCCAGAGTACTTCCATTAAAGGTATTTGCTTATTCCTGAGTTGTCAAACTTTTCTGGCTAAAATAGACATAGGCCCTTCTTCATAAGTCAAATCTGGTTGTACATGAATTTCTCGTGCAGGAATCTTATATGTATCATTTGACTGATATCTTCTCAACATCTAAATATGAAATACATCATATAAATTGGCCAACTCTTCAAGAAGAGCTAATTGATAAGCTACAGGTTCGACATTCTTAAGAATCTCATAAGGACTAATATAATGTGGGTTGAGCTTACCTTTCTTCCCAAACCAAAGTATGTGTTTTCACGGCGATACTTTCAGGAATACCTTATCACTTACTTGATGCTCAATATTTTTTGTATAAATCGACATATAACTTTTGCCTATCATTGGCATCTTTCAATCTTTGTTGAATAACTTGAATTTTCTCTTTATTATTTTTCACAACACCATGTCCAATCATTTTGTTTTCACACAATTCAGTCAAACAAACTGGATTCCTATACTTCCTACCATATAGAGCTTCATAAGGCACTATGCTAATACTAGCCTGATAACTGTTGTTATAAGCAAACTCCATCAAAAAAAGATAGTTATCTTAACTTCCTAGGAATTCTAACACACAACCCTGAAGCATATCTTCTAATATCTAGATAACTCGTTTAGATTGTCCATCTGTCTGGGGATGGAAAGTGGTACTAAACTTGACTTGAGTACCTAAAGCCTTTTGTAGACTTTTCTAGAATCTCAAAGTAAATTGAGGATCACGATTTAAACAATAGATAGTGGAACCCCATGTAACCTCATTATCTTATTCACATATAGGTTTGCAAGCCTATCTAAAAAATAATTAGGACGACCAAGCAGAAAGTAAGCATACTTGGTGAACTTATCAACAATCACCTATACATCATTATGCTTCCTCTGAGTGAAAAGGAGTCCAGTGACAAATTCCATGGCAATGTTATCCTATTTCCATTGAGGAATAGAAATAGGATGTAACAAACTAGATGGAGCCTGATGTTTAGCTTTAACTTACCAATATGTCAGACATTTAGATATATAATCCATTATATCACGTTTCATACCTGACCATTAGTAATGCTGCTTCAGATTTTGATACATCTTATTTCTATTAGGATGCATTGTAAAGACAGTATTATGAGCCTCAAGCAATAACTTTCTCTTCAACTCATCATTAACTGGCATGCACAATCCATCTTTGCAATACAAATCATGATCTCCTTTCATATAAAAATCAGGTTGTTTACCTTCTTGAGTAGCCAAGATAAGTTGTTGCAACTTATCATCAACTTTCTGTGCATCACAAATTTTTTCCCTTAAGTTAGACCTAGCTTTCAACTTAGCTATTAAAGCTCCATCACATACAAGTCTTCTTTCACTCTACTATACTGATAAAGTTGATATGGTCTTCTGTTTTGAGGCATCAGCCACGAAATTAACCTTACCCAGATGCTAGTTCATAATGTAGTCATAATCTTTAAACATTTCCAACCAATGTTATTGTCTCAGATTAAGCTCCTTCTGAGTAAGTAGATACTTCAAACTTTTATGACTGGTGAAGATCCTACACTTTTCACCATACAAGTAGTGCTACCATATTTTCAAAGAAAACACTACCTCTGCAAGTTCAAGATCATATGTAAGGTAGTTCTGTTTATGAGGCTTCAGTTTCTTAAAGGCATCTGCAACTACCTTTTTATCCTGCATTAAAACATAGCCTAAACCATTAATAGATGCATTACTAAACATAGTATATTCCTTACCAGAAGTGGGTTGAGCCAATATAGGAGCTTCAGTAAGCATTTCTTTCAGTTGATCCAAACTAACTTGACATCTATCGGACCATTCATACTTCACTATTCTTTGTAGAAGTTTAGTCAAAAGGGATGCTATCATCGAGAATCCCTTCACAAACTGGCGATATTAACCTGCGAAACTTAGAAAACTTCTCACTTCCATCACATTTTGCAGCGGCTTCTAGTTAACAATTGCTTCAATCTTATTTGGATCAATTCTAATCCCATGAGAAGAAACAAGATGTCCTAGAAAAAATACCTCCTGAAGTTAGAAATCATATGTGCTCAACTTCGCATAAAACTACTTTTCTCGCAGGGTTTGTAACACAATCCGCAGATGCTCAACATGATCATGGTTATTCATGGAATAGACCAGGATATCATCTATAAACACCATTACAATATGGTCTAAATAGGGCTTAAACACTCTATTCATTAGATCCATGAATGTAGCTGGAGCATTAGTTAGCCCAAATAGCATCACCAAGAATTTTTAATGTCTATAACGAGTTCTGAATGTAGTTTTTAGAACATCCTCCTTTACCCAAAGTGGATAGTTTCCTAATCGTAGTTCCATCTTGGAAAATACTCCTACACCTTTCAATTGATCAAATAGATCTTTTATTCTTGGTAACAGATACTTATTCTTTGTTATGACTCTATTCAGATGCCAGTATTCAATGAACATCTAGAGAGTACCATCTTTCTTCTTAACAAACAAAATCGGTACTCCCCAAGGTGAGACACCGAGTTGAATGAACCCCTTATCTAGTAGTTCTTGCAACTGCACTTTCAACTCCTTCAATTTAGTGAGAGCCATCCTATATGGTGCTTTGGATATAGGAGTAATGTTAGGCATAACTTGAATAGATAATGCTAGTTCCCTTTCAGGAGGGAGTCCAGGTAACTCTTTAAGAAACATATCCGAAAATTCACTCACTGCTAGAATATATTGCTAGTTACCACCCTCCTTCTTAGAATTAAACACAAAAGCTAGACAAGCTTCACATCCCTTCCTTTGGAGCTTTCGAGCTTTCGAGCTTTCATAGCAGATACCATATTAGCTAGAGAACCAGTACGGAGGCTATATACTATTATTTCAGGCTAATCAGGCTTCCTAAGCACAAATATCTTAGCACTACAGTCAACCACTGCCTGACTCTTAGATAACCAATCCATACCTAAAATCAAATCAAATTCATAAAAAGCCAATCTAATCAGATATGCTATATATTCAGATCCTTTGATCATAATAGGACAGCCTCTATAAACCTGATTAACCAACACACTACCACCTAAAGGACTGGTTACAAGAATATCATACTCTAATTGATATATAGGAATCATTTTATTAGAAATATCTCCAACACAGACATAAGAATGGGTGGATCTAGGATCAATCAAGGCATGCATTTCAAAGTCAAAGAGAGAAACAGTACTCGCAGTGACTTCAGGTGCATCCTAATCCTCATGAGATTTTAAAGTATAAGCTTAGGCTGTAGTAGATGGCATAGTAGGTTGATCAACAATTTCTGATATAGTACTTGGGTTAGGTCTAATCTGAGCAAATCCTCCACATCCTCTACCGTATCCTTTATTTCAAGCAGATGCATGAGAAACTTCTCTATTAGTTTATAATATTTGTGACACAACTCAAAACCACATCGAGCATATGACAACCGTCATATACCTAGGCTAAGTATACTCGTAGTACCCTTAAACCAACTTTGCAAGGCTAACTAAATATCAGTCTCAACGATAATACAAAATTTTGGTACAAAAAGTCATTGACAAACCACAAAATAGACAAGAGTTAATTTAGAAAATTATAAAGCATATCGACATAATCATGAGCCAATATATAACAAAGTACAATACAGAGACTACCCACGTGCGGTAATATCTCGAAAATGTCAAAAGACCGCACAATCCACTCAGAACTTCAAACTCACTAATTTAACCTGTATGGTTGGGAAGGGGGGGGGA
>JANQBM010545826.1:0-16767 GCA_025594535.1 Erythroxylum domingense | reverse complement strand
TTTTCATGCATGATAATTTATTAAAATAAATAAAATATAAATATAAATATAAAAATCCTAAAAACGGGATCCAACATGAACGAATTTTATGGGTATTAACAGACAATGAGCCTTTACCTTCGGGTGATAATTCAACTCCTAAGCAAGTCCAGCAACATGAGCAATGGTAGAATGTTAATAAGACTGCTAAGTACTATATTCAGGCTTCTGTCAGCGCAACGTTACAGAAGCAACTGTAGGCATGCAAAATGTCGGTGCAATAGTCCATCACCTACATGAGATGTTTGGTGTGAGGACTAAGTCTGAAAAGGTGAAAGCTATCTAAATCTTTCACAATCTCAGATAAAAGCTTAGTGAACTAGTGCGGGATTACATGCTTAAGGTAATCTCTGCGGTTACTGAGGCGGAGATGCTTGGGCTAAACATAGATGCGAAAACGCAGACGGTCATGATCATCAATAACTTAAACTCTTCTTTTCAGCAGTTTAAGTTGGACTATAAGCTCAACACCAAGAATTACACCTTGAGTGAGTTGATGAATACCCTCCAGAACACGGAGGAGATATTAAATATTAGGGTCAATAGGCCAAAGGCTCATGTGGCATCTTCTTTTAAGCCCCAGGGTAAGGGCAAGCAAAAGAAAAAGGCTGCAAAGAAAGGGAAGGCCCAAACAGGGGTCAAGGCCCAACTTATGAAAAAGAAGGCCAAAGAGGACACTAAGGGAAAGTGTTTCCACTGTGGTGAGAAGGGCCACTAGAAGAGGAACTGCGCGGTCTACCTTGAGACTCTCAAGAGCAAACAAGGTATGGGTTTCCTAAGTTTGTTAAGAACTAGAAATGTGGCAAATTCATCTGATTCTTGGATATTAGATTCAGGAGCCACTGACCATATTTGTAATTCTATGCAGGGGTTCCAATATAGGAAAAGACAGCCTAAAGGCCAGTTTCAAGTTAAGATAGCGAATGGATCCTACGTTTCGGCAGTAGCAGTGGGAGTAGTTATCTTAGACTTTTCTAGTGATCATAGGTTATATTTGGAGATGTATATTACATCCCAATGGTTGTAAGGAACATGTTTTTTGTTTAATAAAGTTTGGTTATTCCTTATATTGAAAATGTTGTTTCAATATATGAGAATAAGGATTTTATTTATAATACGATAATTAAATAGAGATTATTCTTTATAGAACCTATGACAGGCTCACTAAACACCATAGAATTAATAAAATCAAGAAAATCCAATGACTCTAGTATTAATTCAAAATATCTGTGGCACTTAAGGATGGGTCATGTCAATCAGAAAAGACTTGACATCTTAGTGAAGGATGGGATCCTTACAGGCTTGGACAATGGTCCATTACCCACCTGTGAGTCTTATATTGAAGGCAAGATGACCAAGGCCTCATTTTCTTCTAAAGGAAATAGATCTAAATCCACGTTGGACCAGGTATATACTGATGTGTGTGGGCCTATGAATGTACAAGCTAGAGGAGGTTATGAATACTTCATAACCTTTATAGATGATTACTCTAGACATGACTATCTGTATTTGATGTACAAAAAGAGTGAGTCCTTTGAAAGGTTCAAAGAATTCAAAGCGGAAGTTGAGAAGTAGCTAGGCAAGCCATTAAAACAATTTCGATCGGATCGAGGTGGTGAGTACTTATCTGGAGAATTTCAACAATTCCTAATTGACAATGGAATTGTTTCTAACTTGTCAGCTCCTAAAACACCTCAACAAAATGGTATAGCTGAGAGAAGGAATATGACTCTATTGGAAATGGTAAGATCAATGATGTCCTATGCTAGCCTTCCAGAATCATTATGAGGATATTCCATACAAACGACACTTATCTTCTTAACTTTGCTCCATCCAAATCGATGCCTAAAACACCTAGGGAGTTGTGGACTGGCAGAGTGCCTTCATTACGACACTTGAGGACTTGGGGCTGCCTAGCACATGTTCTAAGGCCTGAATCCACAAAGATGGAACCAAGGTCAGGGGTATGTTTGTTTGTAGGATATCTTACGGGTACATGAGGGTACTATTTTTACATTCCTCAGGACATGAAGGAATTTATGTCAACAAATGTGACCTTCTTAGAGGAAGAATTTTGTGAGAAATCATAAAGGAAGAAGTGACGTAGTACTAAAGGAGTTAGCTATTTCATCTAAACCAAGAGTTGATTAGGATAGTGGAACAAAATGTCGAAATAGATTCAAGTGTTGAATCGGAATAGCAACCTAAACGTCAAAAGGAAGAGAGGATCAAATGGAAAGGTAGAGACTTTTAAAGCTAGATTGGTAGCTAAGGGCTATACTCAAAAAGGAGGGTATAAACTATAAGGAGAATTTTTCTCTAGTTGCCATCCTTAAGTCTATCAGAATTCTTTTGGCCATAGCATCCTATTTCGATTATGAATTATGGCAAATAGACGTCAAGACTGCATTTTTTAATGGAGATCTTGAGGAGACCATTTATATGGCCTAATCAGAAGGATTTGTAGAGCCAGGTAATGAGCATAAGGTATGCAAGTTGCAAAGGTCCATTTATGGACTTAAGCGAGCATCTAGGTCTTAGAACATTAGGTTTGATAAGGCTATCAAAACCTATGGGTTTATACAAAACCTAGATGAGCCTTGCATCTATAAAAGGATACAAGAAGGTAAGGTTACTTTCCTAATTCTGTATGTCGATGACATTCTACTCATTGGGAATGATATAGGAATGTTATCCACAGTCAAGGGATGGCTGAAAGAACAATTCTCAATAAAGGATTTGAGATAGGCTAGCTATGTTCTAGGGATCAAGCTTATAAGGGATAAAGTAAATATGCAACATCCCACAATTATAAAGTATATACCCAAACATCCAGAGGATATTCAAGTACATATCCTATGATAATGGTATGTTAGAGCAAACATAATCTCTTAAATGACATCATAAAGAATACACAATACTTAAAAACCTCAGCTCTTCCTTTCATTCATTCATAAAAGTTTACAACCCTTATACGCAAATTCTACATGACATAGATAAGCTATATAGAACAACTATAACTCCTCAAATGCCAGCTGACAGAGCTTAAGCCATATCTTAGTCTAAAATGTGCTTCTAGAGAATCTTAGAAATCTAGGTCTCTTGTCTCGTACTTGAAAAGCCACATTGCACTTTTTGATGAGTTTTGTGAACTCAATGAGTGAACCATCATTGATGATCTCACTCTAGTAAAAATCACAATATCACACAACCAACCAATTTCACAACATTTTCTATCACAATAAGACATAATGAATGTCACAAAATTCACATACATTCTTTTGGAACATGTATAACCCAATCAATCACATTATCATGGTATATCACTTTAACATCACAATTTCAGAAAAGGTTTCATAATATGCAAATGCAAATGCATATGAGACTCTATATTCGTTATTATTTGTTGTGACCGAGTGCCTTTCAGATATAGATTTAGATACAAATACTAGCCCGTTAGGCTCAATCAGATATAGAAATCATAGAGCAAAGCTCTACGTGCAAAATTCTAAGATTAAAGCTCTTTCAGACTGGTTACTATGATCACAACGTCATTATCTGAACATGCATTTTATGAAATGCATCAAATAATAGAATATGCCATGAATCGCATTCACTTATGATGCATAAACAGAATTTTATATTCATCGGACCTTAGTCCGGCATTAAACTTTCGTTGAGTATTAAGAAATCATTCAAAATTTAATTGCAAACAGATATCATTCAAAATTTAGATGCAAATAGAACACTTCCAATACATTCCTAAATATCAAAATCCTTGAACCGTTAAAATCTGGAATTTACATACAGATCACAAATAGTTCAATAATTGGAAGTTAAACAGAATAAATCAATCCTTGGAAGATCATCTAGGTTGACTAAAAAATGCTCCCTTTAGCTTATTGCCTTGAAGTCCTAGCAATGTCTAGAAGCGGTCGCTCAACGTGCTCCTCTATCTACAATCACATACATTTATATGTCACTCATTTGCATTTTCATAAGAATAATCAGTCATAAATACATTTATGTATGTGTAATGTATTATGCATATTCAATGACAAATTCTCGGGTATGTTTCTTTAATACACTAATAATCAATTTATTACACCTTCCAAGCATTCTTTACTCCAATATACACTTTACTTACCTTAATCCTTTCATTCAACATTAATTAAATTCATTTAAGAACTCATTTAAACCTTAATACCTCACATGGAAACATCCTAGCATTGGTTGATTCAAGCTTCATTAAAAAGGCAAATCTTTTTCTCTATAGGTCTGGCCATGATCGTGATGTCCCTGCCACGATCGTGACAAAAACATTTTCTGGCCAGGCCATAATTGTGCCTTGCATTATTCTTCCTTCATCCGCACGAATTAAACATTTCCTCAATTCCATTCCAAATTTTCTATAAAAAAATTTCTCACAAACACAACATCATTTCATACTCATTTAAATACCAATTTGATTGCATTCTCTGATCAAATTCTAATCAATTATGAAACATCTTCAACTACATATACCATTCATGAAATCCACAACATCACTTTCATAGCATCAAGCAATTTATTCACTAGGTATGTTCTCACTTTAAGCCCAAATTAAGTCTTAAAGCATTATAATTATACACTTCATCCTTAATAGGTTCAACCCTTGAATAATCAAAACTTTTCCATGAAAAATCACTACGCACGATCGTGACATTCCTTGCCACAATCATGACAGAAACCAATCTCCCATTTATCCTGCAGTTTTTTCTAGTTCTCTCAAGATAAATTTTTAGGTCAATTTTGTACAACCATTATGACCTAGAAAATGAGGTTTTTAGACAATATCTTCTTTAATCAATTGTTTCCCTATTTCTTAAGTTTCTAATGACATCAAATTCATGCATTTTAGTTCAGTATCGTGTAAGTTATAATCAAAATACTACAGACTATTCTCATACCTCGAATGAACACAATTCTCAACTTTAATCCAAATTTCAAGACTCTTATGTACAAATTTAAAATTCGATTCCTTCATGAAAAATGTATCCATATGTTTCTAGTTTACTCTAAATCAAAATCCATCCAATTTGGATATTTACAGATCAAGTTATGTCCAAAATATAGATGTATGTTCAGTTAAACACTGCATATAACATACTCCAACAAAATTCATTGCCAAAGTTCTATCATTTCTCTAGTTGATGATTCAGTTAAACCTAATTTTTTTCAGTTCAGAATTTTCTAGTTACAATTCACAATTTCATGAATAATCACAACTCAAAACAGAACTTAATTCATACTTTTACATATTACAATTTCTGCATTTCCTTACTCTTCATTGAACTCCAATCATCACAATCCTTCATCTTGTAAATCATATCACCAAATTTGCTTCTTCCTTCACCATCCACAAATGCATCCACACCATTCACGAATACATCAATCCACAAGCATAAAAATATACACCACTCATGCATGCATCCATTTACAAACATTAAAACCTCATCAAAATGTCATTTACACTACTATAAAACTTAAAGTATAACTTACTTGATTTATACTTCAAATCCTTCAGCAAAATTCCAGAAATGGGGAGAGAAAAATGAGAGATCTTAGTGGATGAAGCAAAGACAAAAATAGAGAAACAATTGAAAACCTCAAATGGCTAAAGACTTTGCAAGATATATCACTGATAAATTAATCCAAAGCTAAACACAAGAGTGAACATGCATGTTATCTCGGTAATGGATGGACAAGAAGAGGGTTTTGGTGGTGAGTGATTTTCGATGATGAACAACAAAGGGGCTGCAGAACTTCCATGCCCAAAAACATAACTTAGGTTTCTAATTTGAGTCTTGACATATGTCTCTAATGCATGTGTTACATTTGTCTACTAGTTATGCTACCATTTGTCTCTTAGCCATTTGTCCACTTGTTTCACCTTAATAGGTCCATTTGTCAATCTATAATTAGTTCATTTGTCCTTCATCTAAGTTACCAAATGTCACACTTCCATTTATCTCTTATTTATACATTTTTCCTAGTCTAAAATACCCTAAAATTTTTGATAAATTTTCAAAATATCCAAAATGTCATAAAAATGTGAAAATAATTCTAATTCACACCAATTTCATTTTCAAAACAGTTAATCCACAATTCACATTTTAATCTTATTAAAAATTACTTATATCTAGAAAATGTCAATGAATGCATGTACAATTATTTTAATGAGTGACAACATTAGTCACGTATATGTGAATGCCATATGATGCATAAATGCACTTCTAAATTCTCAATAATCTTTTATGTATACTATCTTAGGGTTCTAACCCTGATCATAGGATAATGAGATGATACAATTCTCCCATTCTTAAGAAATTTCGTCCTCGAAATTCTTACTTGATTGATGAAACAGCTAGGGTTATTGCTTTCTCATATGTTCATCTGTTTTCCAAGTTGCTTCCTCACTCGAGTGATTTTTCCATAGGACTGTCACCAGTGGAATTACCCGATTCCTCAATTGTTTTGCCTGGTATCCCAATATTTTGACTGACTCCTTAATATAACTCAGATTATTAGTAACTTCAATCTCTTGAGTCGGTAATACATGCATCGGATCAGATCTATACTTCCTAAGCATGCTCACATGAAATACATTGTGTATCTGAGACATTTCACTCAGTAAAGCTAATTTGTATGCCAATGGTCCTACCCTCTCAATGATCTCCTAAGGACCAATGTACCTAGGGCTCAACTGGCCCTTCTTCCCAAATCTCAACACTCCTCGCCAGGGTGAGACTCTCAGAAATACTTTTGTCTCCTACACTATATTCCATATCCTTTCTGTGCTAATCGATATAACTCTTCTGTTTATCTTGTGTTAATTTTATTCGGCTTAGGATCAGTTTTATCTTATCCACAGTATCTTGTATCAATTCAGGGCCTTCTATCATTCTCAAATATTCCTTATCCCAATATAGAAGCGATCGACATTTTCTATCATACAATGCCTTATAAGGTGTCATTCCAATACTACTGTGGTAGTGATTGTTGTAAGCAAATTCAAAGCTATGTATTGATTCCAAGCTCTTTGAAACTCCAATACACACGCTCTAAGCATATCCTCAACAGTCTTGATTATCCTCTCACTCTACCCATCAGTTTGAGGATGAAATGCAGTACTGAAGTTTAACTTCATCCGCATAACTGACTGTAGGCTTTTCCAACCTCGAAGTGAATCTAAGGTCCTTGTCTGATACTATAGACACCGGAACATCATATAGTCTAACCACTTCATGCACATACTTCCATGCCAACTAGTCTAGTGAGCTATTCTCTCTCACTGGTAAGAAATGGGCCGACTTAGTCAATCAGTCCACTACAACCCATATAATATCATTTTGCCTCGGAGTTTTAGGCAATCCCATAATGAAATCCATTGTGATTCGTTCCCATTTCTACTTTGGAATAAGTAATGAATGAAGCTTCCCAACTGGAGCCTAATGTTCAGCCCTAATCTACTGACAAATCAAACACTTAGCTACATAATCTGCTACTTGTTTCATTACTGACCACTAAATATGTTGCTTTAGTGTATTCTACATTTTGGTAGTACCGGGATACATAGCATAAGCTGCAACATGCACTTCCTCTAGGATTTCCTTTCTCAGATTATCTACATCACAATCTATGCTTCAACCACAGAGTATCAGCTCTCATCTCAAACTCAGAATTTGAATTTACTTTCAACTTCTCAATTAACTTCACTAACTCAAGATCTTTATCTTGAGCTTTCCTGATTCTCTTGTATAATACTGGTATCAGCTTCAGTGTAGCTATCAATACCTCATATTGCCCCAATTTCAACTTAACATTCAATGCTCTTAATTGAACTAGATTAGGCAACCTTGATAATTGTACTTGAGCCACATTGCTATTGGATTTCCTGCTTAATGCATCAGCTACCACATTAGCTTTGCCAGGATGGTACTCAATTGTACAATCACAATCTTTCAACAATTCTATCCATCTCTTCTGTATCATATTCAACTCCTTCTAACTTAATAAATATTTTAAACTTTTATGATCAATAAATACCTGAAAAGTTTAACCATACAGGTAGTGTCTCCAAATCTTCAAAGCAAATACTACTGCAGCAGACTCTAAATTATGTATTGAATAATTAAACTCGTGAGACCTCAACTGTCTCAATGCATATGATATTACCCTACCATAATGCATCAGTACACATCCTAAACCCTAGTGTGAAGCATCACTATACATAATATATCCTCCGAATCCAGATGGAATAGCTAACACTGGTGCTATAGTTAACCGATGCTTTAGCTCCTCAAAACTTCTCTGGCAATCATTATTCTATTTAAAAGGCAGATTTTTCTCAGAAGTTTTGTTAAAGGGGATGAGATCAGTAAAAACCCCTCAACAAACCTTCTATGACAACCAGTTAATCCAAAAAAACTTCGAATCTTAGTCACATTCCTTGGAGCTTCCCACTTCTTCATTGCTTCGATTTTCTTCAGGTCTACTTGTATGCCTTGTCCAAACATAAGATGACCCAAGAATACTACTTGATCAAGCCAAAATTCACATTTACTAAATTTGGCATACAACTGTTTCTCCCTCATTATCTGTAGAACTAATCTCAGATGTTCTGCATATTCCTCTCTACACTTCGAATACACCAAAATATCATCAATAAATACAATCACAAAACGATCTAAATAAGGTTGAAATACCTTATTCATCAAGGCCATAAAAGTTATTGGGGCATTAGTCAACCCAAACGGCATCACCAAAAACTTGAAGTGCTCTTATCTTGTTCTAAATGCACTCTTTAGTACATTAGTTTCAACTATTTTCAACATATAATATCCCGATCTCAAGTCTACTTTGTAAACACCTGAGCTCCCTGTAACTGATCAAGCAAGTCATCAATCCTCAGTAATGGGTACTATTCGTAACTGTTACCCGATTCAACTGCTAATAATTAATACACAATCTCAGAGTCCCATCTTTTTTTTTTACAAACAATATCGGAGCTCCTTAAGGTGACACACTGGGTCTAATGAAACCCTTTTCTAAAAACTCCTGTAACTGGATCTTTAGTTCCTTCAGTTCCACAAGTGTCATCCTATATAGAGGAATTGATATAGGAGCGGTACCTGGAACAAGGTCAATGGTAAACTCCGTCTCCTTTGCCAGGGGTAAACCTGGTAGTTTAATAAGAAACATATCCAAGAAATCCTTATCAACAGAAATATCCTGAATGGTTAGTTCATTCCGGGTATCAACTACATGGGCCAAATAAGCCTCACATCTACCTCGGATCAATCTAAAAGCACTCATGAATGAATTAGTCGGGTTGGAATAGCTTGACTAACTTCTTGAAACACCACTCTCGGTTGATTAGGGGATTCAAGAACTACCTCCTTAGTATAACAGTTCATCACTGCCTTATAAGCAGTGAGTCAATCTATGCCTAGAATAATATCTATTTCCTTTAAATGCAATACAATCAAATCAGGTTCTAGCTCTGCTTGATCAATCCAAACTATGCACCCCCTTACACACCTCACCAATTACTGTAGTACTTCCTACTGGAGCACACACCATTAAACCACGATTCAACATTTCTCTCTAACAATGTAGTCTAGATGTCAGATGCGGTGTGATGAATGAATGTGTAGACCCTAATCTACTAATGCAAATGCTTCAAAATTAAAAACATTCAACACACCTGCTACTACATCTGGAGAGTTCTGCACCTCCTGTTTGGTAATGGCATAGACCTTGGCTTGAGACTGCGGTTGATTACTCCACACCTCGGTCCTAACACTAGGCTCAGCTAACTGTGTTCTGCCTCTACCTCTGCCTCTCTGTACAGATCTAATAGCTCTACTCTATTGTACATTTATCTTTGTCACTGTTCCTCGTCTCATTACGGACCGTGGTCCTAATGTCTCGGGACAATCTCTGATTTGATGCTCTACAGAGCCACAACAGAAACAAGCTCCCGATAAACTCCAACACTGACCAACATGCTTTTTACCACAATGTTCACAATCTGGCATCTATTATGACTTCCCTCTTGACACTAATCCTTTACCTCTACTAGTTTGAACAAATCCACCTCTTGGTCTAAACCCTGATTGTCTTGATCTAGTCTGGAATCGAGACAATCTGTTCTGGTGTTTACTGAAGCTTCTTCCAGAATCAACCTGAGATTCAACCTTCCTCTTCCCTCTACACTCCTGTCTGTACTCTCCCTGATCATCTTTTAACAACTGCTCAATTCTGATTGAGGCTGCTAGTAGTTCCGTGAAACTACCCAAATAAGAAATAGCTAGCCTTGTTTTGATCTCCATGTTCAGCCCATCCTCAAACTGTCTACATTTGTCTTCCTCAGTTGGGATCGATGCATTTGCATACCTCATTAACTCATTGAATCTTATCTTATACTCTGCCACTGTGAGCTTGCCTTGCTTCAGATCAAAAAATTCTTTCATCTTTCTGTCCAGATAAATCTTAGGCATATAATTCTCTCGAAATACCCTCAAAAAATCTTCCCAAGTCAAACTACAAGGTCTGGTGTTACTGCCTGGAATAGTATTCCACCACTAATATGTTGGACCTTGCAATAATGATACTACATAATCAAATCTTTCATCTGCCTCACAGTCCATTTGATTGAACACTCTTTCAGTTCTCTCTAACCACCCTTCTGCCTCAGTAAGGTCTGTACTTTCGTAGAAGTCCACAGCCCCCTGCTTTTCAGCTTATTATATCTTCTTTCTTGCCTCTCCAGAATTCTCGGAGGCATTTGTGCAAACTCATGTACAGGAGACTCCCTATTGGCTCCTACAAATTCTATGTCAGCTGACTCTCCAACTTGATCTCCTATAGTAGATGACCTAAAACAAAAATAGTTGACTACTATTCGAATCTCTCACTCAATATCATGTATAAATGTTCTTATATGTCCTTATGGATGCCAAACCAGGCTCTGATACCAAAATTTGCAACATCCTACTACCATAGAGTATATACCCAAACATCCAAAGGATTTTCAAATACATATCCTATGACAATGGTATGTTAGAGCAAACATAATCTCTTAAACAACATCATAAGGAATACATAATACTTAAAAACCTCAACTCTTCCTTTCATTAATTCATAAAAGTTTACAACCATTATACACAAATTCTACATGACATAGATAAACTACATAGAACAACTAAAACTCCTCAAATGCTAGCTGACAGACCTTTGATCCATATCTTAGTCCAAAATGTGCTTATAGAGAATCTTAGAAATCTAGGTCTCCTGTCTCGTCCCTAAAAACCCACATTGCACTTTTTAATGAGTTTTGTGAACTCAATGAGTGAATTATTATTGATGATCTCACTCTAGTCAAAAACACAATATCATACAACCAATCAATTTTACAACATTTTCTATCACAATAAGACATAATGAATGTCATAAATTTCACATACATTCTTTCGGAACATGTATAACCTAATCAATTACATTATCATGGCATATCACTTTAACATCACAATTTCAGAAAAGGTTTCACAAGCATATATTTCATAATCATAAGTATACAAATGCAAATGCATATGAGACTCCAGATTCGTTATTATTTATTGTGACCGAGTGCCTTTCAGATACAAATACTGGCCCATTGGGCTTAATCAGATATAGAAATCACGGAGCAAAGCTTTACGTGAAAAATTCTAAGCTTAAAGCTCTTTCAGATTGGCTACTCTGATCACAACGCCATTATCTGAACATGCATTTTATGAAATGCATCAAATAACAGAATATGCTATGAATCGTATTCACTTATGATGCACAAATAAAATCTTATATTCATCAGACCTCAGTCCGACATTCAACTTTCATTGAGTATTCAGAAATAATTCAGAATTTAATTGCAAACAATTATCATTCAAATTTCATATGCAAATAGAACACTTTCAATACATTCCCAAATATCAAACTCCTTAAACCATTAAAGTCCAGAATTTACATACAGATCACAAACATTTCAATAATTGGAAGTTAAACAGAATAAATCAATCTAGGAAGATTATTTAGGTTGACTCATAAATGCTTCCTTTAGCTTATTGCCTTGAAGTCCCAGTAATTTCTGGAAATGGTCGCTCAATGTGCTCCTCTATATGCAATCACATACATTTATATGTCACTCGTGTGCATTTTCATATGAATAATCAGTCATAAGTACATTAATGTATGTGTCATGTATTATGTATGTTCAATGACAAATTCTCAGGTATGTTTCTTTAATACACTAATAAACAATTTACAACACCTTCCAAGCTTTCTTTACTCTAATATACACTTTACTCACCTTAATCCTTTCATTCAACATTAACTAAATTCATTTAAGGACTCATTTAAACCTTAATACCTCATATGGAAACATCCTAGCATTGGTTGGTTCAAGCTTCACTAAAAAGGCAACTCTTTTTCTTTATAGGTCTGGCCACAATTGTGGTGTCCTTACCACGATTATGACAGAAACATTTTCTAGCCAGGCCATGATCGTGCCCTGCATTATTCTTTCTTCATCAACACGAATTAAACACTTATACAACCTTAATTCCATTCCAAATTTTCCAGAATTTTTTTTCTCACAAACACAACATCATTTCATTCTCATTCAAATACCAATATGATTGCATTCCCTTATCAAATTCTAATCAATTATGAAACATCTTCAACTACATATACCATTCATGAAATCCATAGCATCAAGCAATTTATTCACTAGGTATGTCCTCATTTTAAGCCCAGATTAAGTCTAAAAGCATCATAATTATACACTTAATCCTTAATAGGTTCAACCCTTGAATAATCAAAACTTTTCCATGAAAAATCATTGCCCACGATCATGACATCCCTTGCCACGATCGTGACATAAACCAATCTCTCATTTATCTTGTAGTTTTTTCTAGTTTTTCTCAAGACAGATTTGTAGGTTAGTTTTGTACAACCATTATGACCTAGAAAACAAGGTTTTTAGGCAACACCTTCTAATCAAGTGTTCCCCTATGTCTTAAGTTTCTAATGACATCAAATTCATGCATTTTGGCTCAATATCGTGTAAGTTATAATCAATATACTACAAAATGTTCTTATACCTTGACAGAACACAATCCTCAACTTCAATCCAAATTTCAAGACTCTTAAAAACATAATTAAAATTTGATTCCTTCATGAAAAATGTATCCATATGTTTCTAGTTTACTCTAAATTAAAATCCATCCAATTTGGATATTCATACATCAAGTTATGTCCAAAATACAGATGTATGTTCAATAAAAACTGCATATAACATACTCCAACACAATTCATTGCCAAAGTTCTATCATTTCTCTAGTTTATGATTCATTTAAACCTATTTTTTTCAGTTCATAATTCTCTAGTTACAATTTACAATTTCATGAATAATCACAACTCAAAACAGAACCTAATTCATACTTTTACATATTACAATTTATGCATTTCCCTACTCTTCATTTAACTCACAACTATCACAATCCTTCATCTTGTAAATCATATCATCGAATTTACTTCTTCCTTCACCACCAATACATGCATCCACACCATTCACACATGCATCAATCCATAAGCATAAAAATATACACCACTCATGCATGCATCCATTTACAAACATTAAAACCTCATCAAAATGTCATTTAGCATAACTTACTTGATTTATACTTCAAATCCTTCAGCAAAATTCCAGAAATGGGGAGAGAAAATGAGAGATCTCGGTGGATGAAGCAAAGAAAAGAATAGAGAAACAATTGAAAACCTCAAATGGCTGAAGACTTTACAAGATATATCATTGATTAATTAATCAAAAGCTAAACACAAGAGTGAACATGCATGGTATTTTGGTGATAGATGGACAAGGAGAGGGTTTTGGTGGTGAGTGATTTTTGATGATGAACAACAAAGGAGCTGCAGAACTTCCTTGACCAAAAACATAACTTAGGTGTCTCATTTGAGTCTTGACATATGTCTCTAATGCATGTGTTACATTTGTCTACTAATTATACTATCATTTTTCTCTTAGCCATTTGTCCACTTGTTGGACCTTAATAGGTCTATTTTTCAATCCATAATTAGTCCATTTGTCCTTCATCTAAGTTACCAAATGTCACACTTCTATTTATCTCTTATTTCTACATTTTTCCTAGTCTAAAATACCCCAAAATTTTCGATAAATTTTTAAAATATCCGAAATGTCACCAAAAATGTGAAAATACACCAATTCAATTTTTAAAATAGTTAATCAATAATTCACATTTTAATCACATTAAAAATCACTTATACCCGAAAAATGTCAATGAATGCATGTACAATTATTTTAATGAGTGACAACATTATTCATTTATATGTGAATGCCATATGATGCATAAATGCACTTCTAAATTCTCAATAATCTTTCATGTATAATATATTAAGGTTCTAACCCTGATCATAGGATAATGAGATGTTACAAGATAGCCTTGTCTCAACTGACCTATATTGAGAACATGCTCAATAAGTTTGCCATGTAGGATTTCAAGAGGGGTTTCACACCTACTAGATATGGAATCAAACTTTCAAAGGAGAAAGCACCTAAGACCCAATAGGAGGTCGAATGCATACGCAACATTCTATATGCTTCGACAATTGAAAGTTTAATGTATGCCATGTTTTTCACTAGACCGAATATCTGTTACGCAGTGGGACTGGTAAGTAGATTCCAGTCCAATCCAAGAATGGAGCATTGGACTACAGTCAAGTGCATATTGAAGTATCTTTGTAAGACGAAGAACTTAATACTTGTTTACTCTAGAAGTGACCTTATTCTAATGGGATATACATATTCTGATTTCTAATCAGATGCTGATTTAAGGAAATCAACTTCTGGTTCTATATTTATTTTGGGAGGTGGAACCATAGTCTGGAGGAGTGTCAAACAATCTTGTGTTGTTGATTCAACTATGGACGCTGAATATGTTGCTGCTTGTGAAGCAATAAAGAAAGTAGTCTGGCTCTACAAGTTCCTAAAGGATTTGGAGGTAGTTCCTGAGGCAGAAAAGGTCATTACATTTTATTATGATAATAGTGGGGCAGTGGCTAATTCTAAAGAATATCGGAACCACAAAGTTGCCAAACACATTAAGAAAAGTATTATCTCATAAGGGAGATAATACAACGTGGTGAGGTGGATGTGGTAAAGATTCCCACAGAACAAAACCTTGCTGATTTGTTCACGAAGACGCTATCACAGAAGAGCTTCGAGGGTCACCTAGAATGTATGGGAATGAGGGATATGTCAAATTTGCTTTAGGGTAAGTGGGAGATTATTGGGGTTTTGTAAATATAGTGCCCTGGAAAGCAAATGTATTTACATGTAACTTAATCTTCTTCCAGTTACAATAATGTAATGAAAATATTTATTATTAATAAAACAAAAGAGTTTGGTTTTATTTGTATAAGCATAATATAACTAGTCATAAGGTACCGAGGTTCCTTTGTAAGTAATATACATATACATAGAGATGTATAAGAAACATGTATATTACTAGAATCTAAATTAATTGATTCATAATCGAATAATCAAGCTGATCGCTTGATTATGGTTTAGACTGTAGTGTTGCGATTTACCTCAATGTAAGTAAAGGAGTTTACTTCAAGGGAATGATGAGTTTCAAATTATAATAGTAGTTGATTATTAGTAATGGCATTATTAAATGAATATGGAATCACGTATATTTTTAAAGAATAAAGTAGGTTGTTACTTTAATCTTAAAACATACACCTTACCATTCGTTTGTTACGAACCACAATCTTGATTAGTAGTGAACTTATGTTTATTTTGTTATAATTCTTGATATAATCGGAATGAATTTTTATAGGGTATCAATCCAATGTTCGCATGTTGGAATTATTAATTAAAACATGTATTAGGGAACATTCACTCAAATAAAGAGTTTATATTGATATTATCACTTCTAGATGTTTTAAGGAGATTGGTGATTAAACTAGCGTTAGTAGTTTGATGAACTAGCTACTTATCAAGTCTTAACATGAAGATTAGATTTTGTGTGTTAATCACCATATAGAGTGAAATAGGAGATCTTGAAAGGAAAAATCTGTTGGACCCCTAATTTTCTTAGAAGTTAGAATTATTAAATGAGAATTTGTTGGCACTAGTTATGAGTAAAAATAAGAATTTCTTGAATTAGAAATTTATGGAGTTTATTTATGAATTGTTTTTATTTCAAATGGTTGCATGGATTAAATGAAAGAGTTAGAATTAAGTTAAAGAGTTAGAAGGTATTAGAGTAAATATGGAAGGGTAAGTTTGGAAAACTAGAAGTTGTCTTAAATTTATAAGAAAAGAAGGTGAAGAAAGTCGTGAAAGAAAGAAAGAAAGAAAGAAATCGTAGAAGAACCTAGAAGAAGCTAGAGAAAGTTGAAGAGAGTCATGTAACAACAAGAAAAAAAAGGGAGAGGCATGTTTAAGAGGTTCAAAAAAGAGAGAGTCGTGAAAAATAAGAAAAAAAGAGAGAAGAAAAATGTAGAAAGAAGTAGAAGAAGAGAAGTAGAAACCGAACCAGAAAATAAGAAGAAGGAAATAAAGATAAAGGAGATAAGAAGTGGAAGAAGAACGTTCAGCTGTTT
>JANQBM010545186.1:0-16774 GCA_025594535.1 Erythroxylum domingense | reverse complement strand
AAAAAAAAAGTGTACTGAGTTTTGTTAAGTGATGTGACACGCCACCCTCGCGGGGCACGGATCCGGGTATCACTGTCAATATCGGGTTCGGGTTTTGCGGGAATGGGGTGTTACAAATAAGCACTTCTTTAAAGAAAAATTTTGCTTAATTGTTGAAAGCCCGTCTGTACAATATGGGAAAAGACGATCTATTTTCAACGAAAAATCCCACCAAAATGCTAAACCACTTTCTCGAATCCCACTTTATCACTTCAATGGATGGAGAGATCACTTTATAGTTATCACTGAAGGAAGTAGAGTAGGGAACCAAACCAAACCAAACCAAACATACCCAAATTCCCGCCTAAGTAAGGAAGTAGAGTAAGGGGCGGTAATAAATCTTGTTTTTTTTTAGTTGGAGTAGATTCTTTAACCACTTGATGCTATGTTTTCTTGACAAGGGAAGGCTGAGAAGCTGTGATGATGTCTCCTAAGTTTTCTTGCGTGGGACGCTGAGTGGATGAAGAAAGAGAGGAGTTTTAAAGTGATTAGAGTTACCTTCTACAATAAAGAGCCAGTAATAGAAGGGAATTGGGACTTAGAAATTGGGGGAAAGAGAAAAGAGCCCTTAGAAAGAAGAACAGGTATTGGGAAAGCAGATGGGGGTTGGAGAGGAAGTGGGAATTGAAGTGATTGAATTGATGGAAGACATATATTTATTTTTCAAGACCTAACTAATCAGGGAAAATTCCTACTCAGAAAGAGTAGAAAGGGAAAAGTTTGAAAGACTAACATTCTTTTCACATGCCATTAGAAACACAATTTGTTAATACATTGACCAACTGTGCATATCTATACACATTAGTATTGGTGGGTCACCTTGCCTGCATATAGTTTAGCTCAAACACCATAAAAATATATTTTTTTAATCTTAATATCATTAAAACATTGTCATTTTTCTAGGTCATGATTGAAGATTTACTTTAATCATAAGCAAGTGGTGTAGCTATAGCTAGCACTTGCGAGTACAAATTGTCTTACAAGGACTAGAATTATCAGTACTTATCATCTTTCTATTATCTAATTTAATAAATTATGGTACTTAATTAAATTTAAAAATTAAAATAATAAACTAAAAGAAATCAACATAATTGATTAACTAAAACAAAGATTAAACTATAGAAATTTCTCAGTTACGCTGAAATCTTTCTCAAAACTGTTAACATCTAATCCTATATCGATCAATTGAAATCTTTTTCTAATTAAAATCCCTAGAATTGCATTATTAGATTTTTAAATTTCACTTTTAGGTTTGACCTTGATCTAAAAGATTTATATTGACCTATCTTTAGGTTATATGCAATTCCTTTCAATTATTATAGATCTATTCATACATTATATTTCTCAATCTCAATTGCATGAAATTGTGCATGAATCAACATACTAGCAATGTTAATTCAAGAGTAATTAAGAACATGTAATTGAATCCCAATGAAACTAAACAAAATTAAATTAAATTCCCCTACCCTCTGACTCTCCTTCTCATCTTGCTCCTATTTTAGAATCATCCCTAGAAGTTGGTGAAAACTCCATATTGAAGCCACCAACTCCTAAGACATAGAGGTCAGTGCTCAGTGATACCTCTAATTTTGTATTTCACTATTGTCCTCACTCCTCTGTGGATGGAGTTGTTGTAGTTTCTCCTTCGCTAGATACCCTCAAGAAGGGAACATAATTGTGGTCTTCAATGATGCTAGGATTATTCTTTGGGAAGTAAGTAGAATTTCCTTATTCAAACAATGAGCGTTGAAATAGTAGAAAACTCACAACTTATTGGATGCCCAACTAAATGAGGATCATTTGCTTCTTTTCATATTCACCTAATAAATCTAAAACAATTAAGATTATAGAAATGGCCCTCTGGCATATGAAAAACCTCTCTATTTTCTCCCAATATGGTAGCATGGGATTAAATTGGAGGAGATACAACAGAAGCAGGTCCCTATTTGGATTAATTTCCATAAAAGTCCTTTAGAATATTAGTCAACAAATGGATTGATTCTCCTAACTTGCTTCATTGACAAACCAGTATGTATGAATTAGGTGACCTCGGTTAGCAAAAGAGTTGGATATGCCAAGATATGTATCAATGTAGATGTCACTAAGAAACTACTAGAGGAAATCCCTTTAATATGATTAAGGGATAAAGATAAGCTGGTGGAGGATTCTATTTGTGTTCTTATCAATGGAGACTTGCTCTGGCTATGTTTAACAAAAAATGGGGACAAATAGGGAAATTATCCAAAAGAGGAATTGTTAGGAACTCCAGCGGACATGGAAAAAGACAGTATTGGAGATTCAGATGAGGGTAGGGAGCCAAGCTCAAATTCTAACTTGGCTTAGGAATGTCTTAAGGAAGGTTCAACTCAGTATAACTCATCCTTGGAAAATATAGACTCTTTAATAGATGGTTTTAGGGCGGCTTAAGCAACTTAGGATGCATTATTTAAGGTTAAGGAATGTCTCCAAAATACACTTGAGAAATCCTAAGCTCAAATAACACTACCAAGTCCTACTGACACTATAACAACTAATCTTGAAAATGTAATTGAGGACTTTAAAACTATGGAAAGGAGGATATCTAATCACAAAATAAGGAAGAAGTTATATAACTTTTAGTGCTCTGTATATTTTATCTTAGAAGACTAAGGGTCTAAATAGACCAAAAAGTAACCTTTAATAGTTGACCTTATTAACACTATCAATCCTATAATATTTTGACTATTAGAAACCAAGTTACATAAGGAGGTTTATTCTAGAATATGGTTTCTAAATAATTGGAAATTGATTTTGAATAACTCTCATCACCTTCTAGGTGGAATAATGGTGGCCTTTTTTCCCCTAATTTTGTCAAAGTATTAAACATATAGAGTTCTATGCAAGGCATCCATCTATAAGTGGAAAGTAATAGTTTGGTAGTTATATGGATAAGTTTGAGAAATACTTCCAATCACTTACTCCAGAGGGAAAGTCTACGGAAGGAGCTAAAGGGACTGTAATAAACTAATAAAGAGTCCTTGGATCATTCTTGAAGATTTCAATTGTACCTTTCCTACCTTTTAATCTGAAGGAAGCAAATGTAATCTTCAGCCTAGTAGGGATCTCCAATCTTATCTCTCACCAATTAAAGATACTAACTTGAATTTTAGAGGATATCACCTTAACTAGATCAATAACTAGGAAGGAAAATGGCTTATACATAAGAAGTTGAATAGAGCCTTAAACAATCAAGTTTTGTTAACAAAATTTACAAATAGCCCAGCTCACTTTTATGAATGTATAAGTTCGGATCATAGCCCAATTATGATACCAAACAAGGTTGAAAGTAAAACTAAGATTACCTCATTCAAGTTTTTTAAATTCCTAACATTATGTATAAGGTTTGATAAGACTATCATGATAGGACTAAACTTCCCTACTCAATGATATAAATCCTTTTAGCTTCACCAAAATAAGAAGGCAATCCATTAAAAGCTCAAATAATTACATTTGCAAATGTTCTCGACTCTGTAAAGAATAAGCAAAGGTCTAAGGAGACGCTACTTATAAGGCATAAGGAACTATAACAGAATCCTAAGTATAAAGTGGAAATAAACTTTAAAAAGGAGGCACTAAAAGTATATCTATATTAACTAAAAGCTCAAATTGGGGTTTAACCTTTTTGAGTTTGATTAGTTTAGGACTTAAACTTGTAATTTGCTCATAGAAGGTTTAAAATTTCATGAGTCTACTCAATTTAAGACATTTTAGACAGAAATTCATTTTACACGCGCAGTTACATGCAGGTTAGTTAGTCTTTAGTTATAGGAAGTTAAGAACACATAAGTTATTGTCCAGGCCAAGTGGAATTTAAGAAAAAATCATTTAAATTTATACTCTTCAACCTTAAATCAACCATTTTGTTCCGAAGCCTGTTAGTCTTCTTTATAGCTTTACAACATACTACAATATATAACTATCAAGGAATTGAGCAGCAGAACCTCATCAGATTTTATTATGCACCAGATCTGCTCTAAGTTTACTACAATATCCTTCTCTCTACTAAGAATTGTTGAGGGATAAACAAACAAAGGATCAAGCAACAATAGATCACGAGCAGGTAGATCACAACGATGCATCATAGTGAACTTGTCAACCTCAACAATCTAGGAGTTTCCAAATGCATCAACACAAATCCAAGCCCGACGACCCTGATCACGCTTTTTCAGACCCAAAGCATCCACACCTTGAAAATTTTGGCATCCAGAGGCTGATGGTAGATACGATGCTTCTTTAAGGTTCGTTGCCAAAACAGGTTTTGGAGGTAGTAGAAATTCTTTGAGGTCTACCATTAATAACAAGCTCTAGATGCTGCATCGCGGAGAGAAAATTAGAAAAATGAGAAACATCAAATAGCACTAGGCGAGAGGTGATTGAGAAACCTAATTAATTTATTGTAATGTATTGAAATTTTCTTCCTTATGGCTGAATAGAGAAACACTTCTTCTGACAACTTGAGACATCATTACAAGGGGGAAAATTTCAGACCTAAAATCTATATCCATAAACATACAAAGAGCCACGCAAAAATTGGAAGCCAACTATGGACTCAAACCACTAAAACCTCAATTATCACACATTTTAGAACCCCAATAAGATGTTTAATCCAATTATAGTTAACAACCCCTCCTCCACCATCTAACAAGATGTGTCAGATTATGCAAGAAGAAAGGAATTTTAGCTACATAAAATATTAATGCTATGACTCGAATAAAGTTGCAGGAAGCCGATAATAAGATAATATGAATAGAAAAAACCACGACTAAAGACTAACTGACTCATGGCTAAAAACTAACTAACCTGCATGTAATGGTGCGTGTAAAACACGCCCTAATTTCTATCTAAAAAAGTCTTAAATTGAGCAGATTCGTGAAATTTTAGACCTTCTATGATCAAGTTACAAGTTTAAGTTCCAAACTGATCAAACTCAAAAAGGTTATGCCCCAATTTGGGATTTTAGCCTATCTATATTCCCTTCAAATTCATAATTCTATTATAAAGCAAAAGTCAAACTTAACTTAGATGAAGGTGGGAGCTTTAGAAAAAAATTCTTCTTCGGGAGCTTATTGGCTAAAAGGAATAGGACTAATATACCTAACCTAAATGATGAGATTAAAGATATTATTATAGACTAGAAATAACTCCTTACACTAGTCAGAGATTATTTTCCCAATATAACAGGCTTTAGAAGAACTTCAATGCAAAATTCAAATTAGTTGAATCTATAACAAACACAGGCTCAAAATGTGAACATGATGTCACTATAGGCGTGTTAGTCCCCAAAATAAGTATAGTGATGCTTGTATAGCTCTCTAGAACCTCAAAACACTTATTTGTCATGATACATTTCAATATGGGTGTGTTTGCCTTAACAATGGCATGTAGTTATCAACATTGGTGTGTTGATGCTTGTATTAATTTTAAACTTCTTTATAACTTGGCCAAAATAGCTCCAAATCTCCCCAAACTTGTCCTGATTTGTTCCTTTTGCTCCAAATAAGTGAATTACAACTAAAAACACAATATGATTGAATTAAGTACAAAAAATAGTATAAACACTCAAATAAAGTAAGCAAAATACACTAAATATAAAGGATAATGGTCTGGCAAAACTCTTTCCACTTCTCCTTCTCCTGTGACCTCTGAACCTTAAGTACTAGTTGGGATTCCATTATTTTTAAAGTGTCCTCTTTTCTTTTCCTCTTTTTCCTCCTTTATTTTTCTGTTTTTTTTCTCCCCCTCCCTTGTTAGAAGCCACAACTTTAATAAGGGCATTTTAGACTTCTTATTGTTTCCTGCCTCCTAAAGTTACCATTATTGGTAATAAACTTTTTAATTCCTAAACACTTCCCTTGTATAGTAATTGCGGAGAGTCCTTCAGACTTTGGGCAGAGTTCTCAAAAAGAATTCCCCCTACCCTCCACTTCTCTTCCTCATCTTACTCTTAGTTTGGCATCATCCTTAGAAGTTGGTGAAAGTGCCAAATCGACACCACCAACTCCTAACACATAGAGGTCAGTGCTCAATGATACCTTCAATTTTATACTCCACTATTTTCCTCCCTCCTTTATATACAAAACTACAATATTTTGTCCTCCATTGGATAACCTTAGGAAGGGAAAATTTTATTGTCTTTAAATATGGTAGGATTCTTCTTCGGGAACCAACTAGGATTTCCCTTAGTCAAACTATGGGCGTTGAAATAATGGAAAACTCGTAACTTATTAGATGTCCTAAATGAGGATCATTTATTTCTTTTCAAATTCACTTAACAAAGTTATGACAATTAACATTATGGAAATCACCCCTAGCTTGTGAAGAACCTCCCTATTTTTTTCCAAATGTGGATGTCTAGGATTAAATTAAAGGAGATACAATAGAAGCAGTCCCTATTTGGATTAATTTTGATGAAATTCCTTTGGAATATTAGTCAACAGATGGATTGATTCTCATAGCTAGCTTTATTTGCAAACTAATATGTATGGATGAGGTGACCTCTATGAAGACGAGAGTTGGATATGCCAAGATCTATATCAATGTAGATGTCACTAAGTAGCTGCTATAGTAAATTCCTTCAATATGCGTAGGGGATGGGGACAAGCTTATAGAGGATTCTATTTGTGTTTCCTATCAATGGAGACCTAATCCAGCTATGTTTAGCAATAATAGGGAAATTATTCAAAAGATGAGATTAGGAGGAGTTAGTAGGAAATCCAGTGGACATGAAAGAAGATAATATTAGAGATTTAGCTGAGGGTAGGGAGCCTAGCTTAAATTTTAACTTAGTTTTGGAACCTTTTAAAGAAGGTCTAACTTAAGATAACTCATCCTTAGAAAATATGGAGTCTTTGATAAATGTTGTTGGGGAGGCTCAAGTAGCTCAAGATGCATTACTACAAGTTAAGAAATGTCTCTAAAATACACCTGAGAAATCCCAAGCTCAAATACCATTACCAACTCCTATTCACTCTATAACAAATAATCTTAAAATTTTAATTAAGGACTTCAAAACTATGGAAAGGAGGAGATCTGCACATAAAATAAGGAAGAAATAAGATAACCTTTAGTGCTATGTGTATCCTAGCTTTAAACACTAGGGGTATGAACAACTTAAAAAGTAACTTTTAATAGTTGACCTTATTAATACAATCAATCCTATGATTTTTGGACGACTAGAAGCCAATTTAAGTAAGGTTTCTTATTCTAGAGTATGGTTTCTAAATAATTGGAAATTTATTTTAATCACTCTCATCACCATCTAGATATAATTATGGTGGCTTTTCTTATCCTAATTTGATCAAAGTATTAAACATGTAAAGTTTCATGTAAGGATCTACATATAAGTGGAAAGTAACAGTTTGGTAGTTATATGGATAAGTTTTAAATGTGCCTCTAATTACTCATTATAGAGGAAAAGTTTATGAAAGGAGCCAAAGGAATGTAGTCAATTGGTAAAGGGTCCTTGGATCATTCTATGAGATTTCAATTATACCCATTTTGCCTTTTAATATAAAGGAAGTAGATGCAATCATCAATTAAGTAGGGATCTCTAATCTTATCTCTCATTAATTGACGATACTAACTTGAATTCTAGAGGATATCACCTTACCTAGAGTAAAGGAGAATGGTTTATATGTAAGAAGTTTGATAGAGCCTTAACCAACCAAGTTTGGTTAACAAAATTTCCAAATAGCTAAGGTCATTTTTATGAATGTATGAGTTCTGCTCATAACCCAATTGTGGTACCAAGCATAGCTAAAAGTAAACCCTGGATTACGCATTCATGTTTTTTAAGTACATGGCATCATGTGAAAGGTTTGATGAGGCCATCCTAATAGTACTAAACTTCCCTACTCAAGGATATAAATCCTTTTAGCTTCTCAAACAAAATGAAGGAAATCTAGTAAGAGCTCAAAGAATTACATTTGCAAATTATTCCCATTTTTTTAAGAATAAGCAAAGGGCTAAGAAGATGCTACTTATAAGGCAAAAGGAACTATATCAGAATCCTAAAGATAAAGTAAAAATAAACTTAAAAGAGAAGGCACTAAAATTATATCTATATACCTTTTAAATACATAATTCTATTGTAAAGTAAAATTTAAAGGTAAATTGGATGGAGTAAGACTCTAGCATAAAATTTTTCTTTAGTAGATTATTTCCTAGGAGGAATAGGAACAATATATCCAACCTAACGGTTGAGATTGGAGCTATGACTATAAACTAGAAATAACTCCTTAAATTAGTCAAAAATTATTTTTCTAACTTAATAGGCTCTAGCAGAAGTTCAGTGCAAAATTCAAATGGTTTAAGTAATCCAGCTCTTAAGTCTTTATCCACTCAGCAGTGCTATTTACTTTGCAACCCCATCACTTCAAAAGAAATCAAAAAGTAATGTTTATTATTAATCCTCATAAAGCTTTAGGGATTAATGGATTCCATGGCATTTTCTTTTACAAAGGTTGACACTGAGCAAGTAAAGATATGAATGAAGTAGCTATAAAATTTTTCAATAGCTCTAAAATGTTAAAATCTTATAATAAAGTTGTCTTGTTCCTAAAATGCCTTATCCCTCTTCACTTGGAGACTATAGGCCCATATCTTATTTTATCACATTCTATAAGATAATTTCCAAAATTATTGATGAGAGATTCAAGAAAGTATTACCATATTTGATAAGCCCCTTATCTTCATCAAAGAGAGATATATAGGATATAACATTCTAATGGCACAAGACCTATTCAAACTTTATGATTAAAATAGGCTTTGGACGGAACTATGATATAAAATTGGATGTCCATAAGGCTTTGATACTCTAGAATTGGCCTCATTGCTTTAGGTGTTTAAATATCAATGAGATCCCTTAAACTCTTTAGCGCCTAGAGATGACCGCCACCTTTTTCAAGAGAGCTGAGGCAAGGGGACCCTTTATCCCCTTATCTCTTCTTATTAGCAATGGAAGTCCTTACCAAGCTAATAGAAAAGAAAATAAATCATTATAGAAGCTTTAAGTACCACAAGAAATGCTCTTAACAGAAAATAACTCACATCTTATTTGTAGATGATGTCTTATGCTTTTGCTATAACAATGGATACCAAATGAACTCCATAATGACCTTCAATGGCCTCTTAGGCTTATGCATCAATAGGGATAAAAGCACTATTATTTTTTTTAAGGATTGTGAACACTTGAGCAATGAAATAATAAGGATCACATGTATTCCTCCTATATCCCTCCTAATAAAATATTTAGGATTGCCCATCTCCTCTAGGAAACTATCTTATAATGACTATCAACTCTTATAGAATGTTGTCAGATCAAGGGTAGGTAATTGGAGTTATAAAGCTCTGTCTCATTTAAGGAGACTGCAATTAATTTTAGTTTTGCTTAACCAACTATATTACTTACTGGGCTATCATTTCTTACTCCTAAAGAAATTTTTAAAGAACATAGAAAATTTTTTAAGAAATTTCCTATGGAGTGGGGATCTGGTTACTAAACCATTTATAAAAGTAAGACGTCTAACATCCAACTCACTAAGCAAAAAGGGTGGCTTAGAATACTATTTTTGCAAGATATGTATTTAGCTTTTCTTGTTAAATGCATATAAAGAATAGTAAATGAGAAAAGCTCATTATAGGCAAAATGGGTGTATGGATATTACTTAAAAGGAGAAAGTCTTTAAAGGGAAAAACCAAGAATTAATTCTTCATGGAGTATGTTGTAAATCCCCAAGCTAAGGAATTATGTCTAACCCTTTGCTAAGATGCCTATTGGCAATGGCTCTAAATCTTCTCTTTAGTATGACAACTAGAGCCATTGGGGGCCTTTATACCTACTTCCAAAATATAGGAAGCCAATCTCTTCTTCTTAAATGAAGCTAGAGTTAATTTATTGATTAGTTTTGGAAAATGGCACTTCACTAACAAATTCACTGAAATTTTAAGATGTTAGTCCCCTAACTACTCAACTAATATGTCTTTACATGATAGAGTCTTTTACAGCTTGATTTATTCTGGTACTTTTACAAAAAAATCCTCAAGTTAAGCCTTAGACCTAAGAGGAATCTTGTTCCCTAGTGTAAAGTGGTGTAAAGCAAGATTTGTCTTGATAAGGTCTCTTTTATCTTGTGGCTTTATGTTATTGATAAATTACCAACATATGAAAGGAATAAAGCTTTTTTTACCATTTTTCAACTACTCAGATGTAAACTGTGCAATATGAATGATGAAATTTTGTAGAATTTGTTCTTTCATTGTCCCTTTACTAACCAAATATGGAAGAGCATTTTATCAATATGTGAAGTATCTACTCCACCTACTACATAGAATAACTTAGTTCACTAGATCATTAATCCTCCTGGGATGAATGCAGAGAACAACTTACTCCTCCAACTAGCTTGGTCTTGCTTAATCTATTGGATATGGTGTAAGAGGAACAAAAAGATATTTAAGGACCATCCCTATAGAAGTATGACACTTACGTTAAAGATAAAAAACTATATGAAGAAAGCATCACTAACTAGAGTTGCTAAACTAAAGCTCTCAACCTTTACGTTGGCCAATTGGAACCTCTAAACATCTCAGCTAGGCATTGAACTTACTAATTCTTGTCTTTCTAACTTGTAATTTGAGCAGTTAAAGCTTAGAGACTGAGTCCTCCTTTTATAAACTATGTAATTTTGGCCTTCTAGCCTTATTAATTCCATTTATTCAATTTCCAAAAAAATGAAAATTTAAACATAGGATTAAGAATATGACTAAATCCCTATTTACTAACTCCCCCACACTTATGCATTTTCTTACCCTTAAACAAATTAATTTCATTAATCCTAATTTAATAAGAAATAACTCCATGAAATCATTAAACAAATCAAGGATATCCATCGCTCTACTTCATTATTCATTCAATTGAAAAAGCTTATTGAATTATTAAGTACTTACTTATTTGCATCAAATTATAAATAAATCCAATTCACTCTATAATTCTTTAAATTTCAGCTTAATTTATAGCATTCCACTAAATGTATAAAGTGAATATAGATTAGAAAAAATGCTAAAACCTTTAAACATTTCCATACCTCTTATTAAAACAAGATACTAAATTTAAATAACAAGGAGAATTTAAAAGCTTGTTTGAAAAGTCAGTTAGGCTTTTGACGCGAGAGTTAACATCTTATTATGAATACCCCCGGTTACTTAACTAGGTCATTATCTCAAATAACTACTAGCACCACTCTTTATCTCTGACCTTTTCATTAGTCCAAAACCAATAGAGCGAAATTATTTATGCTTTTTATTCACATATTCTTTTATTTTTTATTATATTGGATAATGAAAATGATAAAAAATTTCACAATGTATACATAAATTATACAGAAGTATCATAATGCAAATTAAGTATCTATTATCAAAATCAATAAACTAAATTGAAATCAACTTAATCATAAAAACTCATAAACCTTTGCCTAAATAACTTAAATCATAATAACAATAATAAACCAAATCATAATCACAACCAAACTCATAGAATCATTTTGATCAACATCCTTTTTTAAAAAAAAGATTCTGAAATATTATTTATTAAGATAATTATAAAAAAATTGACAAACTTAATTGCTAAGTCCCTCAACCCAAATTTACATTGTACATTATCCTTAATGTATAAAACATGGAAGAAGAAAAATAATTGGAGAAGGTAAGGATATCTAGTACTCTCCTAATTGTAAAGGATTTTTAACCTTATCCAATGTTGTTAATATCCACCTAGTATTAGTGAAATCTTCTCTACTCTAACATAAGTGGTGATGTTGCCCTTATAGCTTATGGAACTTGATCAAGTCTCAAATAACAAAAGTAGGATTATAAAAATAAGATTATGAAAATAACAAAACTAATAATAAAAATCCTACAAACTACTTAATAAAAAAAACACCTAATCATTAGGTTGTATCCCATTCAGTGCTTCTTTATGAGTCTTTTAATTGGACTTATTGGCAAGTGCTTCTTCAATCCAGATTTATAATTAGTAGTTACTTTTACCCATTTTCCCAGTTAAGGGTTCACTAACCTACACACAGGTCGTATGCTGTAAGATAATAAGGAAATAAGGTATTAAATTAATAAAACTAATTAAATTCACTAATTCCCTTTTTAGTAACAAAATGTTAATATAATTAGATCTTTAATTGAATTTGAAAATTTGTTTATGGAAAGTAAGAGCCCTACGTAATTAAGTTGACTATCGATAATTCCTAAATAGTCTCCTCATTTGGCTCCTTCTCTTCACCTTCCTCTTTCTTATCTTATTTTCTTAAACAACAACTTCCTCCTTTCCTTAAACTCCTAGCTTATCTCCACTTCATAAAGGTATCACATATGTTCCCTCAAACTTCGATTAATGTATCTAGATATAACACTTTTCTCTTTATTTTCGTGGAGTGTGGCCTTAGTTAAAGCAACAATTTTAGAAGGACATCCTTAAAATGTTGATACTCCTTTTACAACTATTATTGTAGAAATCTAGATGAAAATTGATTGTTCCATGCAAAGTTATAATAATGACTCCATTATGGATTATAAGTATTCTTATATAGGGTATCTTGAAGTTAGTTCTCCATATAAATCGGATGCTCCATATATAGTCTAGTGCTTGAAATTCATGATTGGGTTGTTTGCCCCTACAAATGTCATAACACGCTATAGATGTCAGTTGAGCTTCTGAATACATATCACCATGCCTCTAGTTCCAAGTATCCAAAGCTATAGTAAGTGATGGTGTACCATAACTCCCCTAAGAATATTGTCTTCTCCATCCTTCCATTGTGTTTAATGGCTATAAAAATATACCCAAATCTTGAAAATAAGGCACAAATACAAGATCAAGAAAGAGAGATAAAAGGACCAACAAATAAACAAAAAAGAAATAAAAATACCCAGGAAACGTAATTAGACTAATAAAAATAAGGTTTTCTTAATATTACATTCCCTAAAAATATTGTCAAAAATATGATTGAAAATTTAGTTTTAGTCCAAGTGTGTGGTATTATTGTAGCTAGAATTGACAAGTACATGTTGATCCTATGAGGAATAGAATTACCATTACTTATCATCTTTCTATTATCTAGTCTAACAAATTATGATACTTGTGATTAATCAAATTCAAAACAAAATAAAATAAAATAAGCCAATAAAATTGACTAATTAAAACAAAGATTAAATTATGAAATAATCAAAGAAGACTGTGGTACTTGGAATTTAAATCCCCTTAAGACTTCTCTTAAAATCATGATTTCACTAGTCAATTTAATCTATAGTTAATTGGACCATGGAAATTCCTCATTTATGCTAATATCTTTCTTAAGACTATTAACTCTAATCCTAGGTTGATTAATTGAAGTGTCTTTCTAACTAAAACACCTAAAATTGCATTATTGGATTTTTAAACTTCACTCCTAGGTTTGACGTTAACCAATAAGATTTATGTTGGCATATCTTTAGGTTTACATGTAACTCCTTTCAATTATATTGGCTCTATTCATATATTGGATTCAATCTCAATTGCATTAAATGATGCATGAATCAAATATTAATTCAAGAATAATTAAGAAAACATAATTAAATATCAATGAAACTAAAGAATGAATAAATTAAAATTATTATAAGGTCTTCTAAGATTCATCTACTCTAATTACGAATAAACTTAACTTGTTTATAAATTTAACAAAACAACTCCAAATCGCCCAAACTTATCCCAATTCATTCATTTGGCTCCAAATAAGTGAATTACGACAAAAAAAACAATATGAGTGAATTAAGTACCAAAAATAATATAAAATACTTAAGTAAAGCAAGCAAGATGCACTAAACATAGGACTAAGAATATGACTAAATCATGACTTATCAAGTCATTTTCCTTAATACCAAAATAAAATCAAATAGCATGGTATTGTTTCCTACAATTTTGTCAAAATTTAAATTATTAAAAGAATTATATCTTATTTTTATTTTAGTATTATTCATATCTATATTTGTAATTTTGAGTATAACAAAATATTAAACTACTAATAAACTTTCCTTAAGTGTTATTATCTATTAACTGAGTCTTAATAATGTTTTGAAAAGCCCCTATGCATAGACTAAATCGTACATGAAACAAAAAGATTTGCATATTAGTTGAAGTCGTAAGAGATCTCCCAGAAGATATTCCTATCTTGAGATTGAATGGCAACTATAAGTTTACTAAAGATGTTGTTAAAGTCATTTCTACATAGAAGCCTAATAGTTTGAGCATTAAGAAGTTCTAGAAACTTATGTTGAGCAAATTTTATATCTAATAAAACTCTTAATACCCACAAGTATATGGATTGTACATTGTAGTACGTAAACGTATTGTTCCCACAAGGATTATGCAAGAACCAATTTGAACCTAACTTTGTCTAAGGTCAAAAGAAGTTGATTTTAATAAAAATAAATAATAGAAATTAAAAAAGAACAATAAAACAAATAAATTAAAATAAATAAGAATTGATATGCTAAATTAATTTAGAGTTTGATTAAGGATGAATGCTTAGGACTTATTCTTTCATTATTTTATTTCCATAAATATTATTGATCCAATTACCTATTGATCATAGATTTCCTAAGGGATTGATTACTCTCTCTTAAGACCAAATCAATTAACCCTAATTGAATATGAAATTTTAGATTTTGCAAACTCTCGGTTAACAAAACTGCCTAAAGTTTTCAATTAGTTTTGAAGTTATCTATTGGATAATCAAGTTATCACAAAAGATTTGTCTTTGAATGATCGTTAATTTGATAATTGCATAACTTATTAAATCAGTAACTCTCGTTGCAAAACCTAATTTGATTACTTTTGACACACACTCTCGATTTGTTGTTCAAATATGAGCATGCACAATTATCACAACACCAGAATATATATTGAATCAATAATAATCAAAGTTACAATGTAAAATTGGAATAAACCTTAATATGGAAATTATAACTTCATGAACATGATAAACATTTTAAAAATCCAATTACACATCAATAATAACAAAAGAAAAAATGGAAAAAGAATGAAAACTCTATTTGTTCTTTGATCTGGAAAGTTGGAATTTTCTGATGTTGTTCTTGATCTCCCACTTTGATCCACTTTGATTCAATGGCTACTGCATTTTATAGGCTTCTTATTGTTCTTAAATAGTAGTTTAAAGTCCTATGGTTGTTTCTAGGGCTTCCCTACTTCATTTTGTTCCAAAATACCCCCAAACGCTAAAAGATACGAAAAAGGCACACTTAGAAGATGTTGTCACAATTGTGACATGGCTGTCATGATCATGCTCTTTGAAATTTCTTTTTTTCATGATCATAACATGGGGGTCACGATTATGACCTACTTCAGTTAGCCTCCAGTTTCTTCATTCTTCAATTTCTTGGCTTCCAGCACTAACAAACACATCAAATACGTCATGAAACATAAAATTAAGTTCTAATTCTTACTCTAAACCAAACAAACACTTAGAATACATACAAACGTTAACAATAACATAATTCTATATGCATGATAATCATATAATTTATGCTTACAAACACAATTAAACATATAAAAAATAGTATAGTATACACCTATCAACTCACTGATAAAGTCTTCAAAATAGGTGAATTCCAAGAACTATTGGGATATGAAGGAAGTAAAGAATAAGAATCACATATTACAAATCTCCTTAATTATGTAAATTATGTTGTTGATAAGTATCATGGGAAGATTAACTCAGGTAGTAACAATATAGAAACTCCATAAATGATCTATACAACTAAGACACTTGTAATGCTCAATCACAAACTTCCAACCACAACTAGTAATAATTTGATTAAGGAGGACAACGCCATCAGAGAAGAAGTAACAGGTAACCCTCCTTCCCCTAATTAGAAACATGAATTCAAACTATCTAGTAGAATAAAATCAAATAGAAGAAATAAAGTTCCTTCTTTTATTTAGGAAACATAACTATCATTGTATTGAATGTTACGATAATAAAGCCCCCCTCCTAAACAAATTGTAGTTAAAATTTTATTTTGGAAAATAAGCTTTACTTGGTGGGAAGTTTGGAATCTAAGGTAAGAAAGGAAAATTGTAGCCTTCTCAACATTTTAACAAAGCAATGGAAATTGATCGACAATTACTCTTGCCTTTCTAATGGAAGAATACTGGTGTTTTTAGAAGGAAAAATTGAAATTATCAATTCCTTAATTACATATTAAATGGTTCATAAGAAGGCTAAACTTAAACTTGAAAACCTTATTGTTCATATTTCTATCATATATGCCTCACAACTATGCTTTCCAAAGGACTTCACTCAGGTTTAAGCTTAAAAATATATCTCTTAACATCAAAGCCCCCAGGATATTGCTTAGTGATTTGAATTCAATTATACATCCAAATGAAGCAGGTGAAAATAGTTGTACTTGATCTTTCTATGAGGGTATAATGAAATGTGTAAATAAAATTCAAGTCACAAATGTAACATCCCGTTTCCATAGAACGGGTTGGACCAGAGAAACGGGTCCAAGTGAGGCCAATCGGAGAAGTTAGGAAAACACATCTCATGCTTATGCATTTGTGAACAGTGATATGTGCACATAAAAAATGTCTGTACATGCATTCATGACAATTTTCCCGGTATAAGTG
>JANQBM010545078.1:0-16776 GCA_025594535.1 Erythroxylum domingense | reverse complement strand
GGTTTGGATCATAATAAAACAATGTGAAACTAATTTCATAACCCAATTGATCATTTCAGATTGTTTTCTCATAATATACTTTTGGGTCAACTTTACATAATTATTCTGATAAGGTAAATGACAAAATTAGGCAACACTTCCTTCTGTAAAGTTGTTCTTCAATGTTTTAAGTTTCTAATGACTCTAAGATCATCAAATTTGATTTAGTATTCAATGAGTTATGCACAAAATACTACAAACTGTGCACATAGGAACTTTTGGCTAGTACATGATCATACCCTCTAGTTTTACAACTCATATCTTTCAGCTCAGATATCAAAAAATTACACAATGTATACCAATTTAAAGTTAATAGAATAAGCTACAACTTTGGTGAAGACATCTCAGCCTAATTCTGCCTACATCAATACAGTTTATTCAATAACCACAGGATAAGATTTCTGTCCTTGGTGGTGCTACAGCCTAAGCTGAGACTCAATTTCATGCCAATTTTGAAAATCATAAAGACAGAATTAAAAGTCAACTTCTTCACAAAATTTGTATAAATATGTCTCTAGTTTAATATGAATCAAAAATCAACTCATTCAGATAACTACAGCTCAAGTTAAAATTAGAAAATAGATGCATGACCATGAAAATTTTCCAATTCATAACAGACTTCCACACTTTCATCCTATCAATCACTTTCAAATCAATTCAGATAACTCTAGATTTTTATGGAGAGAAAGTAAAATGTATTAGGAATCTATTGGTCTAAGTTTCAAGTTATTTAGACTTCGGAAGAAAAAGTTATAGGCAAAAGACTGAGGGCTGTTCCATGAAAGACTTTGTTCATCAACTTATACAAGCAACTACCACTCTTTTACTGTGGAATCACGTTTTTGCACGTAATTCTCCACATTTTTGCAGCAACACTCCTCCATCTTCTTCCTCTCTTTCACTTAATTCCTCATCACAAATTTATACCCTTATATTTACTCCTTCATTTTTACACCCATGCAACTTATCTTATGCTAAAACAACTCAAAATGCAAGATTAGCTACAAATACCAAAACCAGAAATTTTTCACTACTATTCATCATCTTCAACCTTTGTCACATTTTCTGCACTCTCTCTTTCCTTGTTTCACGGTTCCTACACCATTTCTAACTTATATTCTTTGCATTTCTACTCCCATTCTAGCTCATCTTACTCTCAAATAACTCAAAACTCAATATTCAAACTAAACACCAAAATCCAAAACTCACCTACAGTTTCATGCATAGTTACTACAACTCATCTATTTCATGCATGTGTTTAATTCCAACAAGCAAAACATCACAAAAAGAATCAGTTATGGAACTAAAAAACTTAGAAGTTTACTTACCTTCTTTTCAGAAAATCATGGCATGAGAATGAAGACCAAAAACTCGGTGAAGAACAAGCTATCCGAAGAGAGAACAATAAAAGTTTTTGCCTAATATCTTGCTTTAATAACTCATAGACACGTGGCCCTCTTGCATGTGAGCCAATTGTCAGCCTCTTTTAAGTGTTACATGTCATTATGTCATTTGTCCATTTTTCTTAGTCTAAAATACCCGAAAATTTTCAGAAAAATTCTTAAAATTTCCAAAATATTACTAATAGTCTCCAAATATTTTTTTTTACCACCAAAAATTTCAAAAATATCCAAAATATACCAAAATAGCCAAATCACAATTAATACACTCCAATTTAATCTACAATTTCCACTTATAAATCAAATTTACCCGGAAATGCCAATAAATGCATATACAATCATATGAATGTACAAAATAAATGTGTATGTCACAACTAACTTATGAATAAGGTGTATTATCCTAATTTAACAGAAATTTCTCATAATTATATATTCTAGCCTTAACATGAGTAACGAAATGTTACAGTTTTCTCCTGTTCTATCATGTCCACGACTTCGACCTTTACCATTTCCACTACCTTTTTGGTTTCTTCCTCCATTGTTTATAATAAGCTTGCTTTGAAGAACTTGCTCCAAAACTTTTTGATTTTTTTCCATCAACTTGCATTAACCCTATAAGTTCATCATTAGTCATCAAGTTTATATTTTTTAATTCTTCAATTGCAAAGACAATATAATCAAAGCTTGGAGTTAAAGATCGAACAATTTTCTCTATTATTTGTGCATCCTTTTAGGTTTCTCCATTTTTTTCATTTCATTAACAACGACCAATGCTTGAGTACAATAATTCGAAGTGGACTCAGACTTTTTCATATTAAGAGATTCAAACTCATGACGAAGAGTTTATAGATGTACCTTCTTTACATCATTTTGAAGAATCTCTCATGTCTTTTAAATTTGTTGCATTTGCAACTTTCTCAAACTGGACATCATCTAAGTATTGATGGATGAGAGTGAGAGCTTATTGATCCCTTGTTTAGGCCTTACACAAAGCCTCCCCAGGCAGGACTTAAAGAATAACCTTTCTTTACTATCTCTCATACATCATAAGAGCCTAGTAGAGCCTTTATAGAAATATACCAACTTCTATAGTGATCTTTAGTGAGGCAAGCGAATTGGAAGAAAAACATGTTTATCATGTTTTTCTTTTTTCTTATGACCAATACAACTTAACTTTGATATCACTTTGTTAGAACCAGGATATTAAAAAGGAATTTGAAAAAATGAAGTGAAAGAAGACTTAGAGAAAGGAAGCTTCATATTATAAGTTGGTCTTACTTTTGGTTTAGCTTACAATGTGATACTCATTCCCTATTTATAGGAGTCATGAAAGAGTTCTAAATTTCACTCCCACCTACTTACATGTAATACCCTTCGAACTGTTATCATTTAATATAACATCAACCTAACTCCTGACCATTTTATAATTCTAAATAGTAGAACAAAATACAAATTATAATTTACAAAGATATAAGATTAAAATTTACCACTTTTGAGCGTAAAACTTAAGCTTATTTTTCTATCGTGCTTCTGCTACTGAGAAAGCAATCCCTATTTCCGAAATCAGCTAACTTGAATATGAGAAGACCCTCGTGGGACTATGCTTACATCATGAAGTACTACGTCAAGTCTGCATTCATCATGGCATGATTTAAGGCTAGGAAGGGTTAGACAGGGGTAACCTTCAGTGTTCACTTAAAATATTTCCAAATACTTTATGTTGTACAGCTCATTTATGGAGAAGGTTGTAATGTTTTCGGAGTGCCAAGATGTAAGACAACATTTTCTAACAAAGTTATTACAAGAGAAGATAGACTTTGTAAATAAATCTAGACGAGAGACGGAGAACGGTTATAAATTATGTAGGAAACCTTTTTAGAAACTATACGAGATTATTTTTGTGATTGAGCAGGTGCGTCTCTTATGTTAATTTCATAAATTTGTATTTTGTTAAAATAAGGAAACAGAAGTAATTATTCCTAGTATTTTTAGTCTAATGTGGAGAATTTGCCTTTAATCGACTTTGCAAAACGCTTGAGCATTGCCTTTGGGAACAAAATATTAGGGGCAGGTCAGTTCTTAATATTTTATAGGCTCGAGTAAAATAAAAAAATAATTATATTTTATCTTTTTTTGTCTTTTTATTAGTGTTAAGAATAGGTCCTTAAAAAAATTTAAAAAATTAAAAATTATTTTTGTTACTCTTTATGAGAGTTTTGAGAGTGGGCATTGGTCAAGTGTCTTGTCCACCTTTACCCAAATTCGGGCCTTTACGAGGGTCTTGAGATTGGACATTGGACAGGTGACCTAGTTACTCTTGCCTAAGATCAAGCCAAATTAGGGAGTGCTTGATTAGTTGGTATAAGAAAAATAAGGAATAAAAAAGATGTTTGGTAATGTATTATGATTAAATGAATAGTATTTTTATATCAACTTTTGGACACCGCATACTTTTCAAGAGAGAAATGGAAATGAGATATCAATTTATATTCTTACTATATTCATTATAAATTTTATTACTATTCCTCCTACTGATCTAAGCATGCTGTTAATTGTAAAACCATAAACTGTAACTAATCCAGGTCGTCAACTATTCTTCAACTGATAATTCGACCGAGATCTAGAACAGCATGTTTAATACTGGAAAAACAATGGGGTAATGTAAGCAACCCCTTTTAAGTTATTAATTTGGTTACGAGGATCAATCATATTTTGACATATTAACTAGATGAACGACTTTAACCAAGAAATTGGTATCTCTACTGTCTTTCTAACAAAATCGACGATATTCATGTAGACCGTCAAAACATTTTTGGTGCATTGGGAAACACGTTAAGCCTCAAATTAAAAAGAACTAAAACAAAACACTTAGCCTTATTGTTTTCGCTTCAATTTATTTTTACTTTCAGTTTTAAATTCAGTAAATTTTTATAATTACTTTTAAAGTTAAGCTTCCATGAATTTTATTTATTTGATTTATTTTTTCTTTACTAAGCCCTATAGTTGCTTTCGTTATGATGTATTAGTCACTTGCGTAACTTTAAACCTAAGCATGGATTCACCAAAATTTCCTATCAGACACTTAAAAACATTACCAAATAGTTAAGTTCATTTCTTGTAACTGGACTCGATTCAAGCATCAGACTGAGCTGAAAATTACTCGCGAAAGTTGCAATGAAAACCTCAAAGGGAAAAAGAGAAAATTTCCGACTGGCTCACCTGTCGAGACTCAACAGCTTAACAAGCAGGCATCTATGGGGATTTCCGTTAGGATTTTTAAATTCCTTTCGAAAAACTATTAATTACAAATTTTTAAAAATTTAAGGATAATTGAATTAAATTTGATCTGGATTAAAAATTCTAATAAATGGATTAAGATCCAATGAAGAAAATAAATTCTTATCAATGTGAGCTAATTCTTTATTAAGCATATGATTGAGAGGCACAATAAAATTATTATAAATTACTACTAAGTTTTCTTATTGTTTGCAAATTTGTAATCTCTGATCCATTAAGAGATTCAAACATTAAGAAAAGAGCAAAAAAGACAATATAAAGATATATAACTTTTTGATTGAAAGTTGCAGCAACTTATTCATCCATTAAAAAGCTTATTAAAACATTCCATCATATGCAACTTATTCATCCATTGAAAAGCTTATTAAAACATTCCATCATATGTCTGCTTGCTTAAGGTATACAGTAGCTTGTTCATCCAGAAATGGATTGCAGAATATATAACTTTTCGGATTATCTTTGTTTGTACAAGTTAATTGTTGATCTTGGACCAATCACTAAGATTTGTATTATATTTAACAGTTGGTTTCAAAGTAGGTTTATGATTGTATAAATTTGAATAGAGGTTTTCGAGTTTCTCTATAAGGAAATCCAAGAAATTGATATGTTTTGATTATATAAACTACATGTATATCATCTAAAATCCTGTTTTCGCCCATTTATAAAACTTGAATTGGTTTTTGCAAAAGAATTACAGAAAAAATGCAATGATTCATTATAATACAATTTAAACCTTTACATTTTAAAGCATTTAATTTGAATCCTAACGTTTTTAAAAAGTTTATAATAGACTCTAAACAGACAAAAATTTGACAACTTTAATCATGTTGGGAATTTAGACCTTCGAAACTCACACCCAAGGATATTTCATAGACAAAAATATCAGAAAATAGAGAAATAATAACAACACAAGAGAACTTACGTGGAAACTCCCAAACAGGAGAAAAAACCACAAGCATCAAGAAGAAAATCCACTATGTGAAAAATTCTTACAATTATATAATTTTTCCTCTCACCCAATTCCCCAATACACCATTACACCTACAAAGAAATATCTAAAACAAACTCTCCAACTTTCACCTCAAAAGTGGAATTTAACTAGAGTCAAAATTTGTTATACAAATCTTTGACTTTGTATTGATGCACTAACCAAGGAGGTAGTACTCTCCTTATATAGGCAAGAGTCTTGCCCCAATTGTTTTCCCCAACCAATATGGGACAACTAAAGGAGTCAAAATGCAACAATCTCCACCTTGGCAACTTTGTCTGATCCTACAACTACAATTCACCTCAAAGAAGATCTCCTAAAAATAACATAACTCTTAATATCGAGAATTATCATGCTTCATAGCATCTTGCCATAGCATAAAAGCATACCCACTCAGAATAAACCAATTCCAATCCTTTCACTTCGACATATGTCAAAAATAACCTTGCTAAAAAAATTATGGTACAACTCCCATGTTTGGCTTTCCTGGAAGTTCATCGGCCATCGACATAAATTCCACCACACACCTTGCATCAATGCCAAATCAATGCCCATGTGCAAACTTGTGGACCTACTAACAGTAACACATCCTCTATTATGGCAACTTTGGGGTTAGCGGCATGTCATGAGGAAGTACATGCCCCCTTTTAGAGAGCAAAAGTAAAATCATCATTCATAGAGATAATGTTAGCGACATTGTTAGTCTCTTCATTAACTAACCCGGAGCCTCTTACCGAACCCGCTCTACCTCTCAAACAATTTTTCTTCGTGTGCCCAGATTGTCCACACGTCCAACATACTATATTTTTCTTCATGGAGTTCTTTTTCTTCCTATATCCGGCTACCACCAGAGCTGAGTCTGTAGGAGGAACATTTCTTCCACCACCAAGTCTTCTCTCTTCTAAAAAGAGTTTTTTGATAACTTTAGAAAAACTATCTTCTTCTTCCCATGAATCAAAATAGGTTTCATGTGTTAGTAGGAAGGTGGAAGAGACCAGATAAGTCTCAAAACTTGATCCTTATCATCTATATGAACTCCAATTGCCTCCAGTTCAAAGATGATTCCATTGAGAACACTTAAATGATCTAAATTTGTAATATCTTCCCTCATCCGCAGTGTATGAAATTGCTCATTCAAGTACACTAGATTTGAGACGCCTTTTGTTTGATACAACTCCTTGAGTTTTTCCCGGAGTTTCTTTGCTGCAGATATTCCATGCACATTTGGAAGGACATTCTTGTCCAAACACAGTTGCATCCCACTTACCGCTCTCAAATCCAGATACTTCCAATCTTCATCGTTCATATTACATCTGTCCACACTAGCCGATTTGCCATTATCACTAATAGTAGTGCTGATAATAGGGATTTGTCTGCCTTTTAATACCTTGTGTAACCCCAACTGAATCAAAATGTCCCTGACTTGCACTTACGACAAGCCAAAATTGATTCTCTCGTCGAATTTCTCCACCTTAAATCTAACATAATTCGAAGCCCTGTTTCCTAACAATTTTTCTGTGTGCTTCTGCCTTGATGAATTTTACCATAGAAATGAATAGTACATCAAGTAAATTCCCAGGAAAGAGAGGCGGGTCACAAACGGACACACTTAAGTACCAAGTCTTTCCTTAGCCATAACTTTCCTAGACATGCAATTTCACACTACCACACTAAAGCTCCACCGTACCAAATAAACCTTTCTCAAGAAAATCTTTTCTGATATGGAAGATCAGTCAAAACTGCAACCACAGAGCATATTCAGAATTTTTAAGAAAAGCACACCTTAGCTCTGATACCAATTATTGAGAATTTAGACCTTCGAAACCCACACCTAAGGATATTTCATAGACTAAAATATCAGAAAATAGAGAAACAATAACAACACAAGAGAATTTACGTGAAAACTCCCAAACCAGAGAAAAAACTACGGGCACTGAGAAGAAAATCCATTATGTGAAATATTCTTACAATCACACAATTTTTTCTCTCACCCAATTCCCCAATACACCAATACACCCACAAAGAAATACCCAAAACAAACTCTCCAACTCTCACCTCAAAAGAAGAATTTAACTAGAATCAAAATTTGTTATACAAATCTTTAACTTTGTATTGGTGCACTAACCAAGGAGGTAGCACCCTCCTTATATAGGCAAGATCATTGCTCCAATTGTTTTCCCCAACCAATATGGGACAAACAAAGGAGCCAAAACTCAACAAATCATTCATTAGTTAAATGTCACGTTATCGTTGAAGTGACACTATTTATTATTTTTTACATAGTGGTAGTGGGTTAAGTGGGGCTCACTATCAAAATTTTGAAATTAGAGATTAAGATATGGAAAAAAAAGAGAGAGAGCTTATGTTTACATAATTTCCAGTTACATATCAAATAATGAGATTAGTTAGGTATTTAAATAATTTAGTTAAATTAATTATGGATGAAGATTAATTATTATAATTAGATCCCATAATTATCTTCTCACTACTAACATTACGATTCAGGTGCTTGCACAACAATAAGTTGCTCTCTCTCAATCCTGAATTCCCTTCTCTACTCCTACTGGACCACCTATGTTCTTTACTTGCTTAGAATTTTCTACTTGATCTTTCATCGAAATAGACCTCTTCCTTTTTAGAGTCTCTTTTCTTCCAACATTTTATGGTGTCATAGCTTTAGTTTTACTAATCGGGCAAAAAGGTCTCACCTTACAAAGACACTAATAAACTATGACAAGAAGTTATCAACATCTTTACTGCAGTTAACATTTCGGTGACATCAACTTGCTTACTTTGTAAGTTTGGTGTTGATGGCGTTTAAGTGACAAGTTGTCTTCTATCCATAGATTAGGATCTTTTGGGTCCTAAGAAAGAATGGAACTTTAATGTTATTGGGTATGAGGTGTCAGTAATTTGTAGAGCGTGAAAGTTGTTGTAGTAGTAGTAGGAGTCGTAGTAGTAGTGGTTGGTGTTAAAGGAGAAGGAGAGAGGTACGTAAAAGGGACTTGTTTGCTTCTGGGTTTTCTGATAGGAATGTGAATGAGATAATTGTTTCATAGGTCTTTTTCATAAGGTAAAAGTGGAGGTCTTGAGGTTTAATTTAAGGTTTTCTAAGCTATGGAAGTAGCAAAAGTTGTTTATAGAATGGTAGCCAACATCGTTTGCGAGCAAATATGAAATCTGGTCTCTATAACTCCTAATATTGCCTTTTGAAATGTGTAGGTTTTCATATTAAACCTATAGGCTTCAGTTGTCTTATCATCTATATAGCCTCCAATGGCCTCATTGTCTAAAACCCTGTAAAAGGAACAAGATGAGTGAAAAAAAACACATGTAACAAGAACTTGACAATCCTGGAAGGGTTATTGGTTAATGATCTTACATTTTTAGTGTTCTAAGTTTCTTGTGTAATATCCCGTTTTCTCATACTAAGGGTTAGAACCTTAGATAACTGTACATGAGAAATATTATTGAGAAAATAGGAAATGCATTTCATACTCATGCATAACAGTAGCATACACACACACGAATTGATTTTTGTACATATTACAATAACTGTTTATGCACTCATTTGACATATTCCGAGGTATAAATGATTTTTGATGTGATTATGATGTAAATAATAAATATTTTGTCTTGAAATTGATTTGATGAGTATAAATATTAATTTAGAATTTTTGATAGAAATCTGGGAAATTGCTGAAATTATGGATATTTTTGGACTAGGAAAAATATCTAGTGGCACGAAAAATTAACAAATGGTAGTAGAAATAAGGGTCAAATGGCAGTAGAAATTATTGATAAGTGAATTTAGGATTTAGGCACATGTGACATTAAAAATTAGGTGACATTTGGATTAAAAATTGGAAGACAAATTGACTAGTAGTTAAAAGAGCCAAGTGGAGACCACAAGGAGGTGACATGTGGCAAGTGACATGTGTCACTTGCCTTGCCACACACCTCTCTTCGTTATGTTCAATTGAAAGACAATCACTTGCCTTGCAACACACCTCTCTTCGTTATGTTCAATTGAAAGACAACCACGTTGTTTTTCATTTTTACTTATTTGGTTAAATGCTCTCCTTCATTTCGTTCTTCACTTCTCATTCTCCATTTATGACATTTTCTCATCAACCCCACGTTGAGTTGCCATCATCTTGCACTTTACTACTTCAAGATTCTTGCTATTTCTTCACCTTATTAATAAAAACCTAGCCTATTCTCCTTTGGAAGATTGATGATCATATAAAGCTTGGAGGCTAGGGTTTCATAATGATTTTTTAAGAAGAGTTGAGCTAATCAAGTAAGTAGTATATTGTTCTTTTTGCTTTGTTAAATGAAACATATATGATGATGAATTGATGAATAAAAGGATAAACATGCTCTGTTTTGGAGATTAAAAAACATGGGTTTTATTGGTTATTTTAGAGATAGATTAATGGTGATAAGGGAGTAGAAAGAGGTGATAGATATATGTTGTATATATTTACTTATTTTATTTTGGAATATTTTTTATAAATGGGACTTATCAAATTTTTTATTATCTTGGATTCAAACAGAACTATTTGGATAATGTTCTAGATAGTATAGAATCCTATCTTGAATAGATATGGATCTTGTGAAGAATTTTGGTGTAATTACGTGAATGTGGGGGCTGAAGGGCATTGCTAGAATTTTCCTTGTAAATTAAGTGGTTTCCAAAAAATACAAAGAGGTAAGCTATTGTGAAAACACCTATAGCTGATGTCTATAGGAGTAGCATGAGTGCTTTGAGTGTGTGGGTATGTTAATTGGTTTTCTGAAAAACATTGTTGTAGGGTGTTGATATTGGTGTAACTCAGCTCTTTCATTGAAGGGGTTATTTTTAATTTGTGAAGACTTTGGCTTAATATTAAATCAATGGATTGAGCATCAATGGTGTAGTGTGCGTTAACTGCCATTTTTGACTCTTTATGTGTTAGTTCTTTGGCTGGAAGTTTTCGTATGACCATGTGATGATTAAATTACGTCAATAGCTGAAGTGTATGGTGTGCGTGATTTTATGAGGTGTTGCTTAAGCTGCACGTTCAGCTTTGTCAAGTGGCTCTTGAGTGGATTGCTTTCCTATTGTTGTTATGACGACTTCTAGATTTATTTTAGTGAAACTAAACTTTTCGAGAAATTGTTCTTCTCTTTTATCTCAAGTGTATTATTGTTCTGTTCTTAGTTGATTGATCACTTGAGTTATTTTTATTAGTTATCTTTTAATTAATAGTTGTTTAGAAAAATATTCTGTTGAGGTTAACATAAGTAAGTTGTGTTATTGGGTGTGAAAATCTTTCATAGGAAGTGAGGTTGAGAGATAGCGTCAAGGGTTGAGTAATGTCGACTCAATAAAGTCTTAGGTAATTCTACTGTACTTCGGTGAAAGAATTAATCTGGATGAAGGCCTTGCAAACTTAAGCAAGGAGTGTCGAATTGCATTACCAAATTTTTGTTGTTATTTGTTATTTAGCTTTTGATTGTTTATATTTTTGTTTGTAATAGAAACGACCGCGAAAAAATTGGAAAGTTTGTAAACTATTATCCCCTACAGTTTTTCAATTAGTATCAGAGCGGGTTACCATTTCAGAACTTGGTAGCAAGTTAGTGCAGATCCTAGCTTCGCGAACATGGCTACAAGAGAGGGTGCATCGATCACCAGGCCACCACTGTTGGATGGATCTAGCTATCCTGCATGGAAAGCACGTATGAAAGTCTTTATCTAAGCTCAGGGTACAAAAGCTTGGCACTCGGTAGTACATGGGTAGACGCATTCGATGATTATTGATGATAAAGGAGAGGCAATTCGAAAAGATCCAGTTGAATGGATAAGAGCCGAAGAAGAAAGTGTGCTTGGAAACTCACAAGCAATGTATGCGATTTTTAGTGCTATTGATAAAGGACGTTTCTCAATGATATCAACCAGTGAATCGACTAAAGAAGTGTGGGATGCTTTGCAAACTATTCATGAAGGGTCCAAATTTGTGATAACGTCAGAATTACAATTGTTAGCTATAAGGTTTGAAGAACTAAAGATGGATGAAAATGAGACCATTGGAGACTTTCATTAAAGATTGCGAGATATAGCAAATCAGGCACATCAACTCGGAAAAAAATATTTTGATCTGAAACTAGTCAAGAAGACGTTGAGATCACTACCTTCGAGGTTCATTTCCAAAATTGCAGCAATCGAGGAAGCTCATGACATCCATGATTTGTCGTTGGATAAGGTAATTAGAATTCTGACTAATTTTGAGATGAATTTGTTAAGGGGTAAACAAGAAAGGAGCAAAGGATTGGCACTATAGGTTGAAACTAGAAAAGGTATGAATGATATAGAAGATGAATCTGACGAGAATGAGGATATAGAGCTATTAACATGAGAGTTTAGTAAGTGACTGAAGAGAGTGAAAAAAGATAGACCCAAGTTTAGGCCCCACTCATTAAACAACAACTTCAAACAACAAGCCAAAACTCACATGGGAGAAAGAAAGGTGAAGATAATTCAATGTCATGAGTGTCAAGGTTTCGAACATGTTTAAGCGGAGTGTGCTAACATCTTAAAGAAGAGAAAAGGGAAATCGTATACAAGAACTTGGAGTAAGAACGAATCCGAAAGTGAAGAAGAAGTTGTGAATAGTGTTGCGTTAGTTATTTTGTACACCAAAAGCCCAGTTACTTGCTTAAGAACAACTGAGAAAGAAGTAACTAAAGACGAAAAAGGGAGTAAATCGAAAAATTTCGACTTAAACATAAACAAATCAGCTCAAGGCTCGACTTTAGATTATGACAATGATGAAAGTGGTTTAGGTGATAAAAATTAGAACATTTATAAGACTTACGAATTAATGTACGAAAAATGGGTAAAAATATGTAGAAAGAATGAAAGGGTTAAGGAAGAAAATTTCTCTATAAAGAATACTATTTAAGACTTAGAAAAGAATTTGCAGTTGGCATTAGATGAGCTTAGTGAAGCTAGAATGAGATTAGTAAATATCGAAAAGGGATTGAGAATGTTGAATGAAGGCACAGAAAAACTAGACAAGTTAATAGAAATCGGTAAGGTTAAAGGAGATCTTCAAGGCACTGGCTACAAGAGTGAATGTTCCAAGGTGAATGATGAGAAAGATGACATATCCAGTTTTGTCCAAGAAGAAACCTCGTGGAAGAATTGAAGGTTTGTACCCACATGTCATTTTTATGGAGTTATCGGGCACATAAGGCCGATGTGTGATAAGACGTTACAAATTATGTTTCAAATGGGTCAAAACTGAAAATCTAGACACTCTCCATTAAATTTCCAACAACAACCTATATTACCTAAGCACTCTTGGGTTATAAAGGTGAAGTACAAGTACAAAGAGGTAGTGAAGGAAAAACAAGAAAATATCCAGATTCACAGTTAGTTACTACTTTTGAAGAAACAGTTTAGACTGAGGATAAGTCAGTTACTTCATATGAAGAAATCAATCAGACAGTCGATGACCGAGATAATGTGATGAGGAATAATTCCAGGTTTGAATTTCTTCGAAGGGCACAGGGACTGTGTACTTTACATTTTTGAAGTTTTTTTTGTTGTTAAAAAAAGAAAAAAACGTAAAAAAAATTGTCTTCTTTAATTCTTCTTTAGTTTTTATGTTGCCATTGTCATCTCATCTTTTTAGTAGTTTGTATTGTGACTTCTATTTGGCCCCACTGAAGACTTTTCAGCTCTCTCATTAGTATGGGTCTGTCTCTCGGATATCTCTCTCTCTTTCGGGCATATCTCTCAATGTTTTGAATGGTGACAAATTGTCATCTTAGCGTGCTTATGATTCTTCCGCTACACCTATTGTTGATCCTTTTGATTCTACGTTTTGACACTGTTTTGTCCTAAGGACATTATATTGTTTTTAGTGACTGTTCCATTCAGGGGGTGATTTCAAGGTATATGCGTAACTATTCGTCTTACTTTTTGGCATCTTTTTGTCCTAACGGAGAGAAATTTGGGTGACTGAATTATTGTTTCTATGGATGTTCTTTAGAACTTGATATTGGATTGAGGGGGAGTTCATATGAATTGTGAATTTGATACTTATATGTCTAATTATGTGATTTAAGGGGAGCTTAGTATTTGTAACAAATATGCCAAATAAATTGTTAAATATATGTTATATATATCTACTTATTTTATTTTGACATATTTTTTATAAATTGGACTTATCAAATTTTTTATTATCTTGGATTCAAAAAGAGCTAGTTGGATAATGTTCTAGATAATATAGAATCATATCTTAAATGAATGTGGATCTTGTGAAGAATTGTGGTGTAATTACATGAATGTGGGGCTGAAGGGCATTGCTGGAATTTTCCTTGTGAATTAAGTAGTTTCCAAAAAATACGAAGAGGTAAGCTTTTGTGAAAACACTTACAGATGATGTCTATGGGAGTAGAGTGAGTGCTTTGAGTGTGTGGGTGTGTTAATTAGTTTTTTGAAAAACACTATTGTAGGGTGTTGATATTGTCGTAACTCAGCTCTTTCATTGGAGGGGTTATTTTTACTTTGTGAAGACTTTGGCTGAATATTAAATCAATGGAATGAGAGTCAATGGTGTAGTGTGAGTTAACTGCCCTTTTTGAAATACACAGCTGAAGATATGTCTCTCTCTTTATGAGATGGTTCTTTGGCTGGAAGTTTTTGTGTGACCACGTGAAGATTAAATTACGTGAACAGCTGAAGTGTATGGTGTGTGTGATTTTGTGCGGTGTTGCTTAAGCTACACGTTCAACTTTGTGAAGTGGCTCTTGAGTGGACTGTTTTCCTATTGTTGTTGTAACGATTTCCAAATTTATTTCGGTGAAGCTGAACGTTTCAAAAAGTTGTTCTTCTCTTTTATCTCAAGTGTGTTATTGTTCTGTTTTTAGTTGAGTGATCACTTGAGTTATTTTTATTAGTTATCTTTTTATTAATAATTGTTTAGAAAAATCTTCTGTTGAGATTAACACAAGTCGGTAGTGTTATTGGGTGTGAAAATCTTTAACGGGAAGTGAGGTTGAAGGATAGTGTCAAAGGTTGAGTTGTGTCGGCTCAGTAAAGCCTTAGGTAATTGTATTGTACTTCGGTGAAAGAATTAATCTAGGTGAGGGCCCTGTAGACGTAAGCAAGGAGTGCCGAAATACATTACCAAATTTCTGGTATTATTTGTTATTTAGCTTTTGATTGTTTTTGTTTTTGTTTGAGCTAGAGACAACCGCGGTAAAATTGGAAAGTTTGCAAAACTACTACTCCCTACAGTTTTTTAAGAGTGTTTGAATGTTGATGAACTAATTTATACATTGATGTCTTGTTTTTGAGTATATGATGAGAAATAACTTATGATAGTTTAATGGATGATTGATAGAGTAAATGGTGTATGAGAGTGTGCAAAAATGTTGATGAATGAGTGAGGAGCATTAAAAAATAAATATATATGTATATGTTCAGTTTTTTAGAGTATGAAAATCATGAGTTATAAGTTATTATATAGATGAAAAAGGTTGTGAATTAAGAGTACAATGAAGGTGAATTAAGAGTACAATGAAGGTGAAAATTTTACTTAAGAAGGATGTTTATGTGATGTTCTTGAAAAGAGATGAACTAGGATGATACTTTAAAGATAATGTGACGATGAAAATGGTGTTAATAAAGTATGCTGAAACGTTGAAGATGAAGACATGAATAATTATTGATGTTCTGTTTTCATATAAATAATAAATAATAGATTATGTATTGTTTTATAGATGACTAACATTGAAAATAGTGTTGGAATGAGAGTTGATAATGGATGAATAAAGAGATGTGTATATGACCTAATTTTATGTATCAGATGAGTGCAGAAATGTGAATGAAGGAATGATTTAAATATGTTCTGTTTTAGGTATGTGAGAAATGAGAGTTATAAATTGTTATACAGAGATGAATTGGAGTAAGTTTGAAGTTAAAAAAAAGACTAGTACAGAGTTCTTGAAATGAGAAGAACTAAAATGGTAGTAAACAATAAAGATCATGCTCTGTTTTTGTGTGATTGATAAACAATGATTTATGAATTGTTTGATGGATGTCTTTGAGTTAAAATGAAGGTGAAAATGATGAGAGATTAAGCTAGGAATGAAGAGCTATGCATAAGGTGTTGAATGTAATAAGTAAAGCGTGAGAAATCTGGAAAAGTGCAGGAAAAAAATGTAGGCCACAATCGTAGCACCCATCCTGTAATACCTCACTACCATCTGACTCGTACACTTATGCCCTTCGGACGTACGTGCACATGCCTGACAAAAATGGCGTGCTAACCTATTCACTTTTACATATCGCATGGCATCATAAATTAAAATCATAAACAACACAATGTCTAAAACCTAAATTTCCTCGTTTCATTTCATAAAACTTAATTTACAATGTAGCATTATATCCATCATCCATGTTTATACAATATCAACTTATCAGAGTCCACAGCTCCATTTACAAAATATGCTACATATATGAGGAATTAAAAAAAAACTAAGACTAATCCTTCAGTCTCAGTTGACTGACCTTTGAGTCATGTCTTCTATCCAAAAGTTGTACAAAATCTCTTATAAGCAGTCTTAGAAGCTAAGTCGTCGCTCTCTCGAACCTGAAAATGTCAACGTTGCAATTTGGTTGAGTTTTGCAAACTTAGTTGAGTAACCATCCTCGATGGTTCACTCTTACCCTACGTTTGGTTGCTGTCCCCATGGGTGGGGACAGAAGACGGGGATAGAAAAATTCTATTCCCGACCTGTTTGCTTGCTGCCCCCACCAATTTTTGTCCCGACTTCGGAGACAGAGACATAAAATTTTTGTTCCTCTCAAAACCAGAGGACAAGAAAACGGGGACAGAGACAGAAACAAAACACACACATAAATTTACAAGAAAACCCCTCCCTATGAATATTTTAATTATATTATTAGTTAATTATAATATTTTAATTAAATATAATGTAATATAATTAAATAAAAACAATAATTTAATTAATTATATTGTAATTAATTAA